>JASSUY010014473.1:14972-27935 GCA_032466535.1 Forpus xanthops | reverse complement strand
CCCTGCCCCTGGCAGGGGAGTTGGAACTAGATGATCTTAAGGTCCTTTCCAACCCTAACTATTCTATGATTCTGTGATTCTATATTCTCAATGCTGAATGTGGGGCACTAGCAGCAGCAGTTGTTTCTACAAATCTCAATGGTATCAATTAGCAGATTTCTCAAGAAATAATTAAAATGGAGTTCTCAATTCAGTCTTCATGGCACCACTTCTACTGCAACCTCCATTATACAATACTCTTAGAAACCTTTTTGTCTTAAATCTTCTCAGGACTTGTATTTACAGTATTTTGTAAATGAGTTTCAGACACTCCTATCTCCAAATATTACAACAATGCTGTGCACATATTCCTTGAGGCTTTGACACTCCCAGACACTAAACTATTCACCTCCAAACAGGATTTTCAGTTTTAGTCCAACCAGACTGTCCTACCCTTGTGGTCACTATAGAAATTCTGAATTAGAAGCAGACAGAATGCAGAGACATATTGTAGCTTAAAAAAAACCAATTAGCTGAAGCTGAAGATGCGTCCCTTTTGACCTTTCTGTTTTGTTCATCTCTATCAGAATACGATTTTAGATATTGAGCTGGTTTTGTTCACAAATGTTTTCTTCTTACTGAAAACACAGAATGACCTAAGAGGGAAAACTGTACTACCTCATCTCAGAATTTCCACTGTGGAGTTTCCAAGAACAAATTTTAACAGCTAATACTTCAAAAAGCGTGAATAAAATTTATAACTAAAGCCATTTAATTTACTTAAGCATCCACAAACACCTGAATTATAGTAACACTTCCTGATCACAAATCAAGAATTACCACAATACAGATAGCAAAGTACAGATTAAGGCAAAATATGTAAGATGTCATTTTTTCTTCGCTTGTGTAAGCTTTTGTCCATCTAATCTATTGCAGCTAAATGTCTAATCACATTACTTAACTGGCAAGAAGCAGATTTTCTACAGAAGACTATCAAAGAGGGTAGCGTTATAGGCCCTTATTAGCATATTCAATCAAGAAATACAGTTATTTCACACAAAAGGCAAAGATCATACCATTTTCTGACTGGACCACAAACCTGTTTTGTTTCATAATGCATATATTGAGCATATTAAAAGAAACTTTGCTTTGACATACTTTATTTTTCTTTAAATAACAAACTTGTGTGCATTCTCTTCTCTGTAGTCAATACAGAACTAGAATCACCCACTGTATTTTCTGAACCAGTACTCTGTATCTTATTTGAATTAAAATGCCTAGAAATGACTCATCACACCAAAAGCTTAATATAAACTAATTATAATGGACTCTATGACTATAGTATCAGAAGCAATTTTGCTAGCTAGAAAATAAAACATACATGTGCAAAACATAGTTTAAATCAAACAAAATACCATTTAAATGATTAACAAGGAAGAAAAAAAAATTAATTTATTAACATTAAGAAGAAAAAAAATATGCAGTGACAAATGCCACAAGTTCCAAGGATATTTACAACAGTGCAGTAATAGCCTTTGCATAGCTCAAACCTCTCAATGGCAGCACCTGAAAGTCTAACTGAAAATATTTAGATTACTTATTAGGCAAACAGAAGCACAATGAAAGTTACAAAAAAAAAAACCAAAAAGTGTCATTTACCTACTACTATATAAAAACTGATTAAAGACATGCTTAATTTACAAACACTTCAATGGACAACTTGCATTTCTCAGTGTTTGCAGAATTAATGCAGTATGTTATCTTTTGCCAGACTACAAAGGATTCTTACGAACCCTTTTGTAAAAAGACATGTTAAGAAGCATACTTAAGAACTTAAGATGAGTTAAAAGTGAGATAATCTGATAAAGTGGAAGTCCTCTTCCAAAACAGAAACTATGATATTTAAAGCTTACAATGCAGTAAAAAAATACCTCAGTGCTCATAATATAATGCATTCAATCTCATTTTTAAACAGTGCTTTTCACATAGAATATGTTCTAAACTACTAAGCTTATAAAATCATATATACTGACTGAGCTTATAGATTCATAGAACCATTTAGCTTGGAAAAGACCTTTAAGATCAAGTCCAACTGTTAACCTAGCACCGCCAAGTTCACCAGTAAACCATGCCCTTAAGCACCACATTCATATAGCTTTTAAATACCTCCTGGGATGGTGACTCAACCACTTCCCTGGACAGCCTGTTCCAATGCTTGACAATTGACAAAAATGACAATTTTTTCATAAAATCCAATCTAAAATTCCCCTGGTGCAGCTTGAGGCCATTTCCTCTCATTCTGCTACTTGGGTAAGAGCCCAAAACCCACCTCACTATACCCTCCTTTCAGGTAGTTGTAGAGAATGATAAGTTCCCCCCTGAGCCTTCTCTTCTCCAGACAAAACAATCCCAGTTCCCGTAGCTGTTCCTCATAAGACTTGTTCTCCACACCCTTCACAAGCTTCATTGTCCTTCTCTGTACACTCTCCAGCACCTCCACATCTTCCTTGCAGTGAGGAGCCCAAAACTGAACACAGTGCCAAGTACAGGGGGATTATTACTTCCCTAGTCCTGCTGGCCACATTATTCCTGATACAGGACAGGATGCCACTGGCCTTCTTAGCCACCTGGGCACACTATTGCCTCATACTCAGTAGCGTGCCCAGTGACTGCTGACCAACACCACCAAGTCCTTTTCTACCAGGCAGTTTTCCAGCCACTCTTCTCCAAGCCTGCAGTATTGCATGGGATTATTGCGACCCAAGTGCAGTCTCCAGCACTAAGCCTTGTTGAACCTAATATACAATTGGCTTTGGCACATCAACTCAGCCTGTCCAGATCCCTCTGCAGAGCTTTCCTACCCCCAAACAGATCAATGCTCCCACCCAGGTTGATGTTGTCTGCAAACTTACTGAGGGTACCCTCAATTCCCTTGTCCAGATCATTGATAAACATACTGAACAGAACTAGCCCCAGTCCCCAGTGATGAATCAGAAGCAACTGAACCAGAAGCAAACAAAAAATATTTTGAACAGCTGTAGTTCACTTATTCCTTGGTAAATGAAACCAAAACCTCTTAGGGCTTTTTCTCATCACCTCTGAGAAAAATCTGAGAAACCTGGTCAAATTCACATTTACAGAAAAAAAAATTCACAGCATGGTCTCAACAGTTTTCCTTTGCAAATGGAGTAGTCCTTCACTTTTCCAGTTGTTCCAGTTACAATCTGCAGAATGTAAGACTAACACGGTTTCCTGAACAATTATGTGGCCACAAACAAAAATTAAAATTATTCCCTTTTGCTGCGCTTTTTGCTAAGCAATACAAAATAAAAACCAAATACGTTCATAGATACATTTACTTGTGCCTTTTTTAAAATACATATATACACACACACAGAGGTAAACTGTGTGCATGTGCGAGCACATGTGCATACTTGAGGTTTACATGTTGAGGCTCTAAACACATCAGAAGTTAAGGCAGATTTCCTGAAGATTACAAGTACTAAAATTCACCTAGTTGATCTTTCGCATATTTAGGAACAGCATGTGGGTTTAGATTATATTGCCTCCTGTAACTAATTACAATGCCTTTTAGAATCACAGAATGGTTTAGACTGAAGAGACTTTAAAAGATCACCTAGTTTCACCCCTCCTGGTTGGTGTCATGGACACCTTCCACCTTTTAGAATAAAGGTATCAAAGCACACAAATCTAAGAAGCACTATCAAGGACAGAATGAAGCAGTTAAAATCAAAGAGAAATCTTTAATACAACTCATTATCAAAAAGTTTATACATCAGTAGAGCTACTGGAAACTAATTTGTGTTTACCAGTGTTAAGAAGAACACAAACTCAGCCTGGTGAAAATATAATAATGACCATCAGGAATATTTTTCCTAACAAAAATGTCAGAACTTAAGAAAGTACCTTAGATTTGAAGAAAAACACACGTGGTAACAAGGATGCATACAGCTGGATAATTGCTGCATGCAGTGTTTTAAGACAAAAGCACACTTTAGTGCAGTACTATCTAATGCAAAGCTCAAGTTACACATACCCTCCTTATACCTTGTAAATCTCATTTCCCCTGGTATTCTTAAAATCATGGAATTAATAGGGGTAAAAGTACTGGGGAAACTGTAAAATCAAGAATACAGAACTCCCTGATGGGATTTACAGCAACTTTTTAGGCTCTAAAAAGCAAGTATAACTCTAAATTGACTTTTCCAATACTGCCTTCCAGAAATAAATTTACGTAACTTTTGTACACATAAGAAAATCAATGCTATTCTTTTCATGAATGATCCATTAAAACTTAGCACCTGAAACACATTACAAATCATCCAAAGGTAGTAAATACAACACGATATATATGAACTACATGCACTGCACATGCACCCAACATGCTTTTTCTAGGATCAAACACATACACACCCCTGCCATAAAAGGGTGTTCAAAACCAGTTCAATACAGAGGACCTACAAGGCATTGCTGATTCTGAACAACTGTATCAGCTAATAGGTCCTGTGAATTTGGCCTTTTTCATCAGAGCAGGGCAAGAAAAAGAAATTAGTAGTGATTTCAAATGGCTTTTAAGAAAAACCTTCTGAAACAAAGTCATCTAGATGCTATTTCTTTATACAAAACCACCAGATTAAAAAAAGATGCTTTGAAGGCCCAGTAAAGAAACCTTATTTTGTCCTGAGATTCTATCTGAAACATTGTAAGTGTTCATAATGAAGTTCCCAGCAGCAATTACTCACTCTGAAGTTGTCACTCAACTGTCACCATAACAACAAAAACCTTTTCATACCTAGAGAAGACAATGGGAATTTTAATTACTGACATTCACTCTGCTGACAGTTTGAAGGAAACAAAATTCTACTCTAAAAAGATACATAAAAAAAAAGTAAACCAACCAAAAAAAAAACCACACTACAAATCACAGTTTAAGACTTCAAGAATAATAGGATTTTTTCACCCCAAACATCCTGCTCTTTATGTTTTTCCCCATATTTAGATTTCACAGTTGCTATTTACCAAATACTGTGGTGAATATGAATCTTAGGATGGGCTAGCTGAATTCTTTTTATGTCAGTGCAAACTAAGTTTTGTAAGGCACATCACTAGGAAAGCTCAACTGTTTCTCAGAGACTGATCTGTCTAACTCAGGATCATCACATGGATTAACTGTGAAAGACTGGAGATGCAGCAGCGGGTGAGGCATCTTATGTCTTTTCCAACTGCCCCCAACAGAATGCTACATTTTAGCTTTGCGGAAAAATAAAGACAAATTTCAGTGTTGTTGTGGGTTTCCTAAAAAGAATATGTTAGACACTATTTAAAAAATAAATTAAAACCCATTACATTCTGGATCCTGCAGATTCTTTAACAGAAACCTCTAACTTGACAGAGCTATTCATTAGTCACAGTGTGCATAAACAATCCTGGAGAATAGAAAATATTTCAGTTCCCTGACAAAACTATACAAGGGGATAAGGAGGAAAGCTCTTGGTGTCAATTTTTCCCTATGCTACCATAAAACACAAACTACAGGAGTTATTTGTATGACCACACAGCAATGTTTTTCTCTAACAAGCTGGCAAATGGATACATCTTGATAGCCTCATAATTTGCTATTATTTGTAGCTGTTCAGATAATACATCCTGGCATCAGACAATCATATTCAAAGTACATTTGGACCATCAGGCTACATCACGGAACAAAGGAAAAAAAAATACTTTTTGGCCTAAATCCATCATGACATGTCTGACCAGGAAACATAAAAAAAAAACCAAACTCACTCGTACGATGCAATATATAAGTGAAGATAAAAAAGCAAAACGGCAGAAAATCTAGTATCAGGTTTCAGAGCAATCATGCTGTTTAAAAGTGTTGTAAAATACAAACAAGGGATATGAATCAACTGGAAATGTAGCTAGATTGCCCAGGGAACAAAAAATTACTTTTTTTTTTTTTATATATATTAAGGACATTTGTTTATAACACAAGGGGATAAGGGACACACACATGGAGGATGACCTACCGTAGCACCCTGGACCACTAGGCATGTAAATTCAGATTATGCAAATAAGTTCATATGGAATATATGCTATCTTAATCAGTAAAGTGGTAGGATTCTTCATCCCATGTTTTTTTAATAATGCATACATATTTGAAGTATAACAGTTACATTCAGACAGATTCTTAAGTATTCATGGATGCCAAAAAGCCCTTCTATTCAACACTGATGTGTACGTTTACAGAGACAGAAATGCGTGTAACAACTACAGAATTCATTAATAGATGACATATTCAATCCCTTTGCTTGAACAATGAAACAAGTTCCAGTTGTTTACAAAAGAAAAAAGAGAAAAGAAAACAACAAAAAAGATGATGGGTAAGACACAACTGATGCGAATGAATTCAAATTCTCTAGGACACGAAACCTAGATGAACATTTTAAGCACAGACCACAGCAGCTTGATGAACTGCAATACAAAGACCAAAAGAAAGCAACAAAAGAAAAACACACAGGAACAAAGAACGGTTACTTTGATGCTACAGAATGTCCTAATAGCAAACATGGATTCAATCTAGAAAAGCACTATTGGTGAAAGATTTCTAAAACAAATATTCAAGAAGGACAGCTGGAAAGCATCAATACTGAAAAGTTTCAAGTTCAGTGGGGAGCACAAATACGTGTTCCATACAGTGAGAAAGAGTAAGGTTTTATTGATCAGTAAAATTTTCACATCAATGAGAAGGTAGTGTTACACAGTGAGTCACGAATTAATTATTGATCTCTTGAACGCAACAGAGATGACAGGAAACTCAAAAGTTTGGGAGGAAGCATGAAACTGAGCATTTGAGGAATTAAATTATGACCCAAATTAACAGTTTCGCTAAAATCACATACACTCAGCGAACCTGATCAAAAGTGTCAAAAACAACACTGAAGCAAAGTACTTCACTAGTACTGCAGAAGCCTCAAATCTGTCTAGCAGTAACATCCCAAGAACTTCTGCAGAGAAATATGCCTAAATCCCTAAGTCATTAAAATGATAGATGAAAAAAGAAAGAACAGTGCATGTTAAGTCCACTGCCGTTTGATAAAGTACGTAAAAAATTTTTCTTCTTAGAATCTAATTTCCTAGCAGCTGAATGGTTTGGTTTGCCATTTTTTCTAAATTGAGAACATTATTTCTATTGTCATCCAGAATTCACTAAGGCACTCAATCAAGTAGCAAAGGACAAAAATACAGTTGGCTGTTCTCAGAAAATCCATACATATTTTTCTTAAAAAAAAAAAAAAAGAAAAAAAAAGAAAAAAAGTGTTCTATAAAGAGTTAGTTTTGAATTACTTATTTCTGCAAGGGCAAGAAGTGGGATAGAGTCAAAGTCCTTTCTCCTGCGTATTGTTCCAAATCATGACCGAGCAATGCTGAGTGCTGATCGCATTTCTCAAATGCACCGTTTAACAAGGGCAGGCTTATTCGCACAACTTAACAATTTCTACAGGCAGATTGTTCTAAATCAGGAAAAAAAAAAAAGTTCTGGCATGTATACTGATTAGAAAAATCAACTATATAAAAATCGATAGCATTGATAACCAATATTTACTTTGTTTAAACTACCACACTATAGAAGTCTACTATCAAAACCTGCAGAGGCTTTAGCCCCAACACTGATTTAAATCAAGTTTCCTACAGCGATCAAATTACTTTGGGGGACTAGTGGAATTACTTACATCAGTATCTTGAATCCAGATTGGGTAATAAACACAGTAAATCACTAACATATAGAGGGGTTTATGAAATATTAATGTAATCAATCCTTATGACAAAAGCCTCAAGTGATATCAATTGCCAGTATCACTTGAAAAATCCAAGCCTTTTTAAGAAGTATCAGAACCAGCTATTTGTCTTAAGAGTTGGTCACTCATAGCTGTGCTTATTAGGAAGAAATACAGAGATGTGCAAGTTATTCATGTTATAGAATACTTAATCTGTTTAAATGCAGTGGATTTCACACCATCAAGGGACATTGTTGAACATTTCTAGTAAAAAATAAATTTTAAAAAAATCAGAATTCAAGATGAACAATCCACACTGTGAAAGTGGGTTTAGAGATATACCTTTAGAAATCACTATTAAATTGTAATAAAAATAATATGATTTATACACACACTTATATCTCAGCTGTAATTTCCTTTTGGCACTAAAATTTGTTTCTACATTATTTAAAGCTTAATCAGTATTACAAGTCAGGTGAGAAAGAAATAATCCTAGCTCCATGGAGATTTACTCTACCTTTAATTAGCTGAAAATGAAGCAATCCTGAAAGTCGTACCTAAAATAAAGGAATACACTTTAATCTTGCTGACTACCTAACTGTTAGCTTAAATCATTCTAAATATTTTGGTCCCTATCTCAAGCACCTTGACTTCAACCTTAATCATATACTGTATATGATATACATATACATATATACATAATACATACAAGGGATAAGAAAAAAGATTCCATCACTGCAATCTCTGCCTTGCCTCTGTTCTGGGAAACAGACCTCATCTATTAGCAATATCTAATTACATTTGTGCTCTGCAACACCTTTATGTTCGATTCTTGATATTTTAAAGCTTATTGATAAAATCATGAAGTGATGGAAGCCAGTATCAACTATCAACATGAACTCATAACATTAAACTAAAAATACAAATAAAAGCCAGTAATTCAAATTTATGCCACAACTTGTACTATACATAAAAGCATTTAATTTCTATTGGATCAGGAAAAAAAAAACCACTATTTTTAATTGCAGAAGGGAGCAGTGATTCAGTAACAATAGTTTCCAGATACCAGAATATTAATCAGACTGTTTCTAGCCCAAGTGCTACTGAATGTATTGCAATCATTATCCCATTTTCCTGAAAAATCATACACACAAAGAAATTCCAATCTCCTAAACACTGGGATACGTGTTATACAAGACAAGGTAGCATATTAGAAGCAAAATACAAATATTAAAGGATTCAAAAAATCAGCATGTGCTACAATTTTTGGGAAAGCAAGTTCCAAGTTAAAATTCTAACTGCCTTTTTCCAAGTAGCAAATAGAAGAATAGTCCATTTTGCCTTGTACTTAGTTCTTCTAATATTTAGAGAAAAAGTTCTTCAATTGTTTACTGCACAAAACCAGCATATTCAAACGCACTATCTGTTGTTTCTCATGTGGAAGCCCTTTTGGCTCTACATTCACAATAAATCATAGTTAAAAATCTGTTGTTCTTCACTAATCAAGCAACGAAAGAAATCCTCAAGGGATTAATCTGAAGATACTCTCAGTAGGAGGGTTCCTAGCAATTACTCAGTAACTGCATACATTTACTGTCAGTTTAGATTCCCATGTAATTTCACATGCTAGTACCAAAACTCAGTGATTCAAATAGGCAGCAACAAAGTACACACTGGAACCTACTTGCACAGCACTGGTACTTTACAAAACAGATGTGTTACATGTAACAAAAATAAAACTAAATTATTACCATTTTCATTTAAACAAAAACCCAAGAAACCCAGATTACAGCTAAGAACAGCAAACTGGATGGGGAGCATGATGAGAAATTCTGGATGCAGGGAAGCAACCTCAGTTTCTTCTTTCAAACACCATTTGAGTTATTGCCTCTGCCCTCACTACTCTGTCAGCATTTTTCCAGAAGAGTGCAAGATGGCTATTTAGGCAAAACCAAATTACCAATCACATTTGACCAAGGTAATAGAATTATGGTGGGATTTTTGTGAAAGTATTCATTGAAGCCTACGCATTGTTTGATACAAAGATTGCAAAGTCACCTCTATCATAGCGACATCTCCTGTTTCTGCTTTCTGCCCTTTCTTTATCACCAAAGAAAACTTCAAGAAAAGTTGCTCAGCCTGGAGAAGAAAAGGCTCAGGGGAGACCATATTGCAGCCTCCCAACGCCTAATGGGGACCTACAAGAAAGCTGGAAAGGGATTTTTTATCAGAAAGTAAAATGACAGGACAAGGAGTAACGGTTTGAAACTGAAAGAGGGTAGATTTAGATTAGACATTCTTGACTGGAAGGGTAGTGACACACTGGAACAGGCTCCCCAGAGAATACGTGGCTGCCCCATCCCTGGCTGTGTTCAAGGACGGACTGCATGGGCCTTTAAGCAACCTGGTCTAGTAGAAGGTGCCCCTGCCTATAGCAAGGGAATTGGAACTAGATGATCTTAAGGTCCCTTTCAACCTAAATTGTTCTATGATTCCGTATACAAAAGAATTCGCCATACAAGAACACAGCAATATGCACAAGTGCATCATGACCCGAGCTCTATCACCACAACTTTGAATCCAGAATGTATCAACAGCTGAAAGAAAGCAGCCAACTAGAAATTGATGACAATGTTTTAAGCTCAAAAGGATATCCTTAGAACTGAGTACCAATCATTGTTTGCGTAGCTCTGACTTGCAGGTTTTAAAGATACATACTGTCATGTGTCAGAAGGCTGACAGAATGGCCCAGTAAAAGCAACCCTTACATTCAAACTACTTTCTGCACATTCACAAGGGACAATTGATGCCATATGAGTTTGTGAATTTGCTCTAAATCAGTTCACTGCCCAGAAAGGGAATCTTTCTTTGAAAAAAAAATAAATGCAACCATCTGAGTTACATTTCTAAATGAATGTGGTTCTACTTGAACCACAAAAGCTTGCAAAATGCACAATGCCTCCAGCTGGGTTCCAGTGAAGGTTGCCAATATTGCATCAGATTTCTGTGAAGTATATAAACATTTACTGCTTGGAACAGAGACACATGTCCTAACACTTGCGGATCTACACTTTCAAATCAGTGCACTTAACAATGATCAGCAGATTAACAATGATCATTCCACTAAAAAAATTCTGGCTGGTGTTCAAGCTGGGCTTAATATGCTTGCTACATGTGATGCAATGAAAAGCTGAATAAACTGCCAAGAAAAACAAACAGCATGAGGATATTCACAACTGCAAAAACAATCAATGAAGAGGCAATAGTTTAACAGATGAGAGAATGAATTCATGTGGACACAACTACTTAACAGAACTAATTAGGCAACAGCATTGCTTCAAAAAACCTAAGCCCAAACACTTACTGCAGTTCCTGACCCACCCCTTACTGAAGTAGGAAAGGATAAATTCTGCAACTTGCTACATATCTGTAATGCTTCCAATTCCTAAACCCTCACGCTCTTAACCAAAAAAAAACCACCAAAACACAACAACAGATAGTATATTAAGGGAGTATGCTTGTGAACTTTGGAAAACCATATTCTATCAAGTTTAATCTGAATCTAGAAAGAGCAGAGAATATTTCAGAAGAGTATTTTAATGTATATTAACATTAGTAAGCTACATAGGAAGTTTCTTTCAAACCACTGCAGTAGACTGTGAAAGCTTACTAAGTACAAATATTCAATGGCTTAGTTGGTAAGAAAATTTAGGTTTTTAAATATGAAGAATTATGACATTTAAGCAACTGAGGCTTTCAGAACAGCTTGTGCTTAAAGAAATAAAAAGGAGAGGGAGGCTATCTTTAGAAGCTTTCAGCATCTGAAATACAGCAAATCATGACCCAGCAGGGTTAGAGTGGGCAGAAAAGAATATAGAGAGAAAGCTCAATGGAGTGAAATCAAGGCCCATGGCGCATAGCAATAGAAAAGTTTACATTTGCAAATCCACTGCAGATTTGCCTAATGTTTTCAGCACCTGGAAAGAAGGCTAGCCTGGCAGACAGCAACAATAAATCCATAAAAGAAAAAAAAAAACTCCGCCAGTGAAGGAACATAAAAGACTTAGTAGGCATTAATACATGGGTGCAGCTTTTCCTCAACTGGAACAATTGCGAACTGTGAACCCAGATTTTAGCATTTCCAGTTGACACAGGCCATGTACTAAATATTCTACATTTTATTCATCTTTGGGAGGACAGTACAGGAAATAAATAAACCTGCCTGTAAGATTTCCACATGAATACCCAGAATCCTAACAAAAGACTCAATTGCATCTTTCCTCATCCAAAAGCTCTATCAACACTTGATACCATTCTTCAGACATCACAGAACAGCTCACAAAAACAGAAGTACGTAGTGGACACACCTGAAAATTATTCTAATTAAAATCCAGTTGACCATCAAGACAATACACATACATCTCTCAAATTGATATACTCATGCTGACTTTTTATTTGAGTGAGCAATTACAACAGAGAAACTCTTGTGAACAACGTTTCTGGGACTCTGACATCACCTGGAACCCACCTTCCCTCCCATCGCACCAGCAGAAGACAGAGGCGTGTTTAAAAGACTCTGTAATTATGGGTAATGCTCCAAGTTTGTCCTTTACTTCAGGCAACTTCTAGAGCAATGGACAAGGCAGAATGGCTGTAGAAAAAAAGAAAGTAAATACTCTAGTTTTTACTTGAGACGGGAGAAGGGGAGAGAGATCAATAAAAGCCAAAATAGGCTCAGAAAGACAAAGGCAATTAAGTTTTCAAAACAGTGATTACTTTTACACAAGAGTTACAAATTCCACAAACCAGGATATATTTTGAATCTGGAAATCTCACCTAGTCAACAGCAGACAAGTGTAAACCAAATAATTTTTACTACTAACACATTTGAATAGAGGTAAACAGAGGCAGTAACCTGGTAAGAAACCAGAGTGGGGACAGAGTTAATGACATGTCTTAAAGCAAGAAAGACAAGCTTGAACTTGATTCAGTTTAATAGGAGAGCCAAGAAACAGATTTCTTAAATGGATGATGTAGTTAAAGAAGTAGGTAAAATCTGGATTACTTACATAGGAATAAGGAAGAGGAGGGGAAGTGCTACAGAGCTCTAAGAAGTTGCAATAACCCTGCAAAGGTACAAGTCCTCTAACAGGAGGCTCAGTAAACCCCAAGGGAAAAGGAAAAGGTC
>JASSUY010014473.1:0-14872 GCA_032466535.1 Forpus xanthops | reverse complement strand
GAAAAGGTCTTCCACATTTTAGGGAAAGGAGTAGAAAAGTGCAGGCACAGTTGGAATTTGAACAGTAAAACAAAACAGCAATGATGCTGTCCCACTTTGGGAGAAGCAGAAAGCCATAGGGAAGACTAATATCAGTAATGTCACAGAAAGCAAAACATAATAACTCAACATCCAAGAGTTTCCAAGGAATGAGAGTAACACACCATGATGTCTGAAAATTACTCAGGTCTTAATTTCTGAGAAAGTGCTCTATGCCATAAGATTTGTCACTTGAGGCAAGCTGTACCTGAAACAGACGCGCTGGGAAAGCAGAAAGGCTATGCAGTGCCCTGGCAGCCTCCCCACATGAGGTCATTGTCTCAGCCAGTACAATCCTTTCCACTGTAATTGTCTTCAGCAGATGATTATTCCTCACCTAAAGTTATGAGTAAATGAAACCTCTTACAGGAGCTGAAAACCTGATGTAAATTTTGAAAAGGCTAGCACCATCAGCATTATCTGCATTGCAGTCATCTCAGCAGCGTACAGAGGCATTTACATGTCAACAGCACTAGCCGTCTGTTTCAATTAAGTGCCTTAAATTTAAGATGGCTCTCCTCAGCATGTGAGAAAGAAGTAGTCTATTTTCTACACCAAAAAAAAAATCTAAAAATGGAATATATAAGTATCCATTTACTAAGTGCTCAAATTTATGCTCATTTTGTGCTGGAAGATGTCCTTCAAATGAATTGCAGGACTCAAAAAACTGGATTAACAACGTCATAAATCACACACCTGCCAAAGTAACAGCATAAAAAGTGAGACTAAATATAATCTACTTCTTATTTGCATAGATACTATCTGTATTTAACAATTTCTTATAATTCAAATATTAGCTGACACATTCAAATTTTAACATAAATTACTGTATTGGTTATAATTTTCCTATAGTTAATTGTTCTGAATAACTTTTAAGATTCTGCAATGCCTTCATTTCTGCTTTAATAAGTTTTGTATTTGCATAAAGAAGAAACTTGCAAATTTATGCTTTTCAAATTTCCTGCCAGCTCTTCAACGTTTTTCTTTAAACCAAATTGTAACAAATTCCCAGTTTACATTTTCATATTATCAACTAAATGCTGTGCAAACCAGGACCACTTCTAGGACCATCTTTTAACCGCAGGATTTAGTACTAGTCAATGTTTCCTTTACATATACTAGAAAGAACAATATTTCTCTCTAGAGTCTTTTTCTAAGACACAAAGTTAGTTTTCATATTTAACTTCAAACCCAATCTATTGAGACTCATAGAATGACAGAATGGTCTGGGTTGGAAAGGACCTTAAGATCATCTAATTTCAACCCCTTTTGCTATGGGCGGGGATGCCTCACACTTGGCCCATGTTGCCCAAGGCTCTGTCCAGCCTGGCCTTGAACACAGCCAGGGATGAAGCATTTACTACTTCTTTGGTTTCAGCGTTAAAAGATGGTTCTTTGACGTACAATTTGCTGCATAACCTGGACCCTCAAATACATAGAGTAAATCCCAGAAAGCCTCCAGACACATCCCTGTAAGGATTTTGAAAGGATCCAAGAGGTATCCAGGCAGCTTCAACTCTGAGAGAAGCAATTACAGTGTAAATCTTGGGAAGCACACTACTGAACTAAGAACTCTGATAATTCTGTAAGTAGATTAGCCGAATGCTGAGACAGAAACAGTAACAGAAAGAAGAACTGAACAGAAATCTGAACAACCATCATCATTCAGGAAAGCAAGTCAGTGTGTATTTATACCAACAGACCAATTTTGTTTTGTAACATACACATGCACAAATTCCTCTGAAACAACAAAAATAATGCACAATGTTCCAAAATTAAGGAAACAAACTGCTCTTCCATACTGAAATCCTCAGAATGATGAAAATACAAAAGATTTTACATCTGCATTTCTAGTTACACTAGAAATTTTCCTTTTTTAATAATGGAGAGTATGTTAGAAAATAGCTGTTAAGAAAAAAGTAACGCAGAACTTGTTGTAACTGGTTCTGCTGGCCAAATATCAAGGTCATCAGAACTAAAATTACATTTCTGTGTGCAAGAGCCTGAAATTCCAGATATCACAAAACAAACAAAAAGAAATATTCAAAGTTTCAGTCAGAATTCATAAGAAAAGAAATCCACATCAGAGCTACTGCTTTGCACCATGTGCAGTTTATACTCGTCTCCTTTCAAGGACACTTAATAGATAACATTATCATAATGTTCGCATTTTCCCTCAGAGTTTCCTCTTTTCTGACAGAATGATATATACTGAATTGTTGCAATCCGCCACACATTCATCTGATTACACCCTTACCCAACAAGCATAACCTGAGCTGAGCTAGGAATGTGGAAAGAGACCTCAGGAGCCAGAAGGTATCCTATGTTAGGCAAGCCAGAAGTGACACACATGCCTAAAGAAAGGGAATACTCAATGTAACTCTACACAGGTGAAACTAGGAACATACCCCTGCCAACAGTTTCACAAGGGTTCAGGTTTAACACTGAAACAGCATCAATACATGTGCAGTTTCACAGCTGGTCCTGCAAATCACAAGGCAGCCACGTATGGGATTGTGTCGATCCACCAACCACTTGCGCAGCCCTGAGATTTTCCATTTCCAGTTCTGCTATGATAAAACAGGGGAGATTAAAAAAGGGGGGGGAGGAAGTGAACAGAGTGAGGCAAAAAGGGGTGCTGGGGGAAGACGAGAGGTACACGATAAGGAAGAGAGAAGAGACTTCCCATATCAGAGGCACGTTGAAGAAAAGCCTTCTTACCCAGCTCTGCTCTTCCAAGGAAGCAACTGAGGAAAATCAGGAGGGAACTGCCACACTAGCCCACACCTTAATCAACATTTCTCACTCACAGTTTTGTGCTTGCGTCTTCTGGACAAAATTTAGAGATGGTGATCTTGCGACCTGCCTCATCTTTAACAGGTTTTCTATCATTTTTGTCTTCTCAGAGACCAGCCTGTACTTAAGATTTATTCCCCGCAAGCAAAACTCTTTTTTCAAGTTCAATCTTGCTTAATGAGCTACCTTTTATTATGGGAAGCTTTTTAATGCGTTGTTTGTTCTGTCAAGCCCAAGTAACTGCTGACATTCTAATCATTAGGCCCCTTGGAAAAGAAAAAGAATTAAAAAAGAAGAGAAAATGTTTCTTGCTTAAAAGCAAACTTTACATTTTCCTGTAAAGCAACTATGGAAACTTAAACCGTTTTAATATAAAAATAGCCCGCCCACATTTTAAATATTGTGGAGGATAAACTATAGAAAATAGTCATCTTCAGATTTAATCATTCCCTCTCTTACTTAAATCTGAATTTAATGTATTCCCTTTTAGAAATAAAGGAGTTAGTGATAGCAGCAGCACCACCTTTCTTACTAGTTCTTGCTAAGTCCTGAAACAGGAATTATCCATCTAAAAAGCATCTAACAACAACTGATCTCCCTTTCTTAACATGAAAGTTTTATTTTATTGTTAGCATATATAAAAATCAAATTCTATGGGCCAGCTTGAATTTAGCACACCAGGTTCTTGCATATATTTTGCCGATTTTGTCAACAACTCTGTCCTCGTTTTCTCCTCCCTACAGGAGAAAGGGAACAACTTTTAGCCAACAAAGAACAAAATATAGGAAGTCCTGTTCAACTGATTTAGTTATTCCAAGAAAAATGCAACTGTAAGTTCCTGCCACACATATGCACGCTGCTGAATATTCAGACAACAATATTAAATAGTTATGCAGGACTTTGGTTAACACAACCAAACAAGCAAATATTTTTGTATGTTTTCTGTTACTCTTGATTGCTATTTGCCTAACCTCATTATTTCTAGAAGATTTTTGTTTAACTGAACTTGTCAGATTATGCTAGAAAGAAAAAAATCAGTAATTGCTTTGCTTCTTTAAAAGACTTGCTGTCTCTGAACACTCTATGGAATGGAAGTACGCAAGATTTATTTCTCTATCTAAAATATAACAGGTTGGTTTCGCCCCCCCCTCCTTTTTTTTTTTAATTTAAGAAATGGATGTTAATTGCAGGGCAATATTTGAAGAGGGCAGGGGCTACCTCCTCAAAAGAAGCAGTTAAGCACTATCCCGTTGTCACCTAGTTTCAATCATAATAGCTTATTTATGCTACTGTTAAGAATGGATGGGATATGCATTACTGCATTTGGAATCAACTGCACATACGCAACAGACTCATCTTGAATTCACAAGTTTTTCACTCTTCCCCCACTGAATAGCTCTTTTTTCTTCTTTTCTTTTTTAGTGGACAGAAACAGTGTAATAGCATGCACGATCCCAAGGAAGTCTTGAGCTGAACAGCAGCCTTTTGTTGTGAACATGGTTTCCATCAACATCCCTAGAAGATGAAATTCCAGTATTATAAAGGGCTGCAGAAGGTTCCGACACTGGTTAGACCAAAGGACTATGACAGCCCTTACAGACCCTAAACACTGTTTTGCTACTTTGAATGGTACTACTGAAATTGATCAGATCTCTCAGCTACGCAAAACACTCATGTCTTGACCCCTGTGCGTTTGTGTCAGAAGCAATATGATTCTTCTCAAAGAGGAATCACTTTATGAAGAGTACCACAGCTCACCAGCAGAACTCCATCTACATCACAGAAACAACAATAACTGCTTTGTAGCTGAGACAGGCCTGGGTTCTGCTTTATCTCATGTTTCCATGTGAGGAAAGAGGTGTAAATCCTCCAACTGAAAAAAAAATCCTCCTACTTAAAAATGGTTTTGAATTGTGTTCTTGAGGCAAACAAAAGCAATAACCATTTGCTAAAATGCCTATAAACTGCTAATACCCCAGTAGAGCTGAAAACTCTGGCTCCTCTTGTCAAACATGACTAGGACACTACATCTCTTCTCTTTGCCAAAGGAAAATACATAAGGTTACCATCTCCCTCTAGAAAAATAAAGCATTGAGAAATAGCAAACACTTAGAAAAAAGTCTTTTGCCATACCAGGGTAACTGGGAAAAATACACGAGCACCTTTGTTCTTAATCTCTACTGATTAAGCTTATGAAAATCAAAGCATTATAAGCATATTTTCAAAGACTTTTGAACAGGCTTCCTTCTACACTATACGATAGATGAAGGAAAAGTAACATTAAGCAGGTGAAAAAATGCAAGCTACCTGGCTAATGCCATTCTAGCCTCTGTAAGATGGCACACAACAGGTTTACTTGCATGCTTTGGCTACCATTCAAGGTTTAACCACTAACACTAATTTTAAATTTGCTGTTACTACAGGAACCATAGATGGTAACATTTGCTTTCAACTTTTATGTCAAACACCAAATCTGTAAAAAACAAAGATGATAAATTACTTCAGTTTTTTTTGCAATGACATGGAATATTTTCTACAACCAATATTTAGATCGGAACTCCTATGTTGTGCCATGAAAAAACCCCAAGAAATTTGTTATCTTCCTCAACATAAATTCTCTTAATCTGTAAATTTTGTCCAGATATGGAAAAGCTCCCACAAATCTCCAATTCTGCATTGCATGGACACCGAAAATGAGTTACAATGTCACTCAAGGTCCCCATGCAAAACTCCTGATTTATGCAATCCCATAATTCACAGCCAGTCAAGAGACCATGCCACCTTGAGTGACCTAGTTTTGGAGACTGTCTCTTGGTCATCTCCAAGATAAAGTATAAACAATACCCCCAGCAATCTTTAGAAAGCCAGAAATGAACAAGGCACTTATCACACACTCCTCCAGAACAGGCTATCACTGATACCTCCTATTACATTTCCACAAAAATATCGTATCAAATCTCTCTTTATGCATAACAGAAAATACAACCTACCACAAACACCACGCAATTTCAGTAACAATTCTGATCTCTAGAAAATTCATCTTCCCTACACAAAAGACAAAGTTTCCTCAAGAAAGACCTTTTCCAGAACTCTGTTCAAGACCTTTATACCACCTCAGTCTCCGCCATTAGATTAATGTCTCTGCCAACATACCAACTTAGCTTCCCATTCTAAAGAGACCACAAACCAATTATGATACACAGTAGTCTCATTGCCTGCTTATTTTACTCAAAAATCATCACCAGAATATGACAACTAGAATATGACTCCTAATTCAGTTCTATGTCTGTAAACCCAGACAGAAACTGACATATGTTACCATTCTGAAAGAAAATTCTACACTGAGGATGAGTTCTGAAATGAAAGCACGATGCTAATTTTACACAGCTCAAGCTGCCAAGTTATCAATAGTTTTACACAATGTAAAAAATTTCTTTTTATAGGTACTAGAACTGAAACAAAGTTGCAAAGTCAGGATGACTTAGTGAAGAAAGGAAGTCCACCCACTTCTATATACATAAAACAGGATTTAATACTCTGTTCTGTACCACAGAAATTCATTATCTTATCTAAAAATTATTAAACACAGGCTTCACTGAAATACAGAATAACTAAAAATATGTAATAAATGGAGAAGAGTGGACTGAAACACAAAATGCAGCAAAACAACAGGGATCTAAAAGTTCAGAAACCTTAATCTTTTTTCACAACAGAAAGGTGAGGATTTGGTACTGACTCATGAGACCTTCCTTATGTCCAGAAGGCCACTGTGCATATCAGGGAGATGGGTGGCAGGCTCTGGTCATTGTGATCTTAAGGAATAGGAGTGGAATGGTGAGTGTTTGACTAAGCATCTAACATACTTTTGAAAAGAGAAGGCTTTTACATCAGCTGCTTTTTACTAAATTTCTTTTGTATTGAGTTTCCAGCTTATTTGTGCCTAAATGACCAATTAAAAAAAAAAAAATAAAAAAGAAAAGCTATTAGACATCACCACCCTTCAAAGTTAGGCCAAAGGACAACAACCATGACTGTGATTGATCTCTATACAGCTAACTCTGGTTTCTATAACCCTATGGTACCTTTGACCAGAAAGCCCAATAGTGCCTCAGAGATATAAATATGCAAATAAGTGTAGGAATTTCTTTCAAGAAACACACAGAAAAGCGGTTAAAGGAACTCTGCAGAACCATTTTTGTTTCTATTCACAAATGACTATCCTGCAGCCTTATAAAATTAACCCATATCACTGTGTGTGCTGCAGTTTATAACCATTGTCATATTCATTCTCTGGATATGAAAGTGTTAATTAACAACTTATTTCCTTATCCTATTCTTCAAATCTGCTACAGAAACATGAGTAATATCATAAAACTCCTGTTCCAACTCCAATTTTCCCCTCCCTCTGTTACTGTTGCAGCATGAGAGGCAGGGACTTCAGCTTTAGACACAATAAACAGAGATTACATTCCTTTATTAAGGTGTGCCAGAAACCTGAGACCTTTCAGCCAAAGAATTTTGTAACACATTCCTTCTAATTATTATGCAATATTACAGTCTTCCACAACAGGAACAGTAATTTCATGGTTAGAATCCAACCCATTCACTAGGAAACTGTTACACAGCACTCTCAGAAGGAAGGATTTTTAATAAAACTGGACTGTTGAGTCAAAAGGACAAAACAGTAAAAGGCTGTATAATTAAGCTTTATCACAATGCTAGCACATATCACCTTTCCACACATGCACATTTTTTATGAATTATCTTAAAAGCATAATGACAATAAGTACTCTTGTTTATTTGCCTTATGTAATTCTGCATGAAAAGATGTAAAATTTAGTCGTATTTCCAGAAACCTGCATAATTTCCAGTTCTCAACACTGTAGATACCTGTTCCTAATAACTGAATATATCTGAATATATAAGTCACTTTAAAAATATCCAAGGTTACACCATTTTTACAGTTGGTAAAACTCTCAATATATTTAGTATGCTTGAAATAAAGATATTTGCTTTAAATAAATGCAAACTGCATTATAAAGTCAGGCACAAAGCATTCTAAAGCTGTATGAATGTTTTTCAGCTTCTAAATTCTTCGATTTCATTTTTTTTTCAGAGAACAAAGAAATGGAAACAAAATATCTGTTAACACAAGCATCATGCTGCAGCTCTCTATGCAAGTGCACTAAAAGATAAAACTTAAAACACGATATACCTGCACGACACCTGGTAGAATGGATATCCCGGTAGAGGAAGAGAGTTTGAAAATCCAGACTGACTCGACATTGCCTTCAGGTATTATATCCACTTAAATAGCTTCTATATTCCATATGTTAATTTGCCACCAAAAAAACACGTGTGTATGTATCCATCTGTACATCTGTTCAAAGCTAACTAAAAAGAAACCAAGTACATTTTCAAAGGTCTTGAAGATTCTGCCTGCATTTCAAACTGCTTCCTCAGTAGTGAAATTCCTGAAAGCCAACACCCTCATGACATCACATACTACAAAATCATAAACACGCAATTGTTTCAGTAAAGCAAGGACAGCCTGCCGGTTTTGACTCGACACAAAATCCTGCACTGCATTCTTCCTGAAAGCTCCATGCCTTTCAGGCTGGCGAAAGGCAGCGAGACCTGCTGCCTTAAACAGCAGCCCTGCTTTGGCAGGCAGCCAGAGCCAGCACAACTTATTGCCAATGCCGCAAATCCCTCTTATCAGCTAATGAAGAGCCAGACTGCAGGTGAAACATGATTTTAGCCCATGACAACAATTTCCTTGAAAATACACAAGATCCATGACCTTGAACTTAATGGCAAATCTTTTAAATATTTCAGTTAAAGATACAATGCATACAACTGTTTTATAAGCAACATCAGATTGCACCGCACATCCCAATAGTGTGAAAAATCACACTGAGTTTTCCACCATTAAAAAAAACAAATCCTATCATGCTACACTCTCAGCCACGGGAAAGCAGGAGGGAAGATTAGAAGACGGGATCTTAAACCACACTATTTAGGCTAACTGCATATAGAAATAAAATTATGCACATGCATTCCTGTAGTATTTTACTACAGCTTAAATTAAAGAAATATCAAAAGCCAGAATTCTTTTGATATACAGTACAATGGTAAGTTATGTGAAAGTTTATTTGAGTATGCCTTCTTTAGTAGAGGAAAGTACAGCTGGAAAGCAGGAAGACATGTGAGTAGCCACAGCATAGCCCAGCGGCATGACTAATGTCAAGCAGACTTGAATTATTATTTACCTACAGTAATGCTCCTGGAATAAAGGTGTAGAGTGCCCTCACATGAAGACATGCTTAGTTCAAGCAAAACATGAAATAAACCAGATTTTTTAATTATTTCATTATCTGTGCTAGTTGTACTGGAAAACATTAGAATGTTGAATTTAACACTTCATTCTACCCCATGACATACTATTTACGCTTGTTTTGTCTCTTAGTTTTGGAAAAAGACTGAATCAGTTTCATTTGGTTTGTCACAACTTTATACTCAACATCTCAGTAGAAAATGGAATAAAACTCTGTCACTATTCTAGGTGCCATTTAAAGTCTGACTTGAAAGAATGGAAGCTTGTTCTTCTACCTGAAAAGTACCTTAAATTTAAAACTAAATCCAATCCCAGTGAAATGTTTAGCTTTTTGCTCAAATAACTCAACTGTTTCTATAGCATTTTAACAGCAATGTTTTACATCGCCTATTTGACAAGGTATTAAAAAAAGGGCAGTTTATTAGTGAAACATGATAACAGCATTTGAAAGGGAGATGAAATTGCAGGGAAAATAATCACAAAAATCACCCAAACAATCACAGGCTACCGAATAAGGGCTTGGGCCATTTACTGACCACCAACAACTTGGGGAATCAGAGGCCAGTTGATATAAGAAATGCAACACTTGGACACAGAATAACATGCAGATACCATAGATCATTGATTATGGTACCAATTTCTGCCTATAAACATGCCAGGATAATACAAGGAGAGCACAGTTTACCCAAAGAAGTAAGTTTTCTTTTATTAGCCCAACTGATGTGTCTGGAAAAACAAACAAAATTTTAGGCACATCAGTTTGCAGAATGTTTTATACCTCCCTTAGATGTAAAGAAAAAGCTTGAAGAGGCAATTTAAGCACAAATGACGTTGTAGTATCAGCTGAATTTTTTCACAAACAGACTCAGAAAAGCAGCTTCTATAAGCAGAATCTTTCTTAGGTCTAGTAAGGAGAATTAATTCCAAAATCTGCATCTTACAAAAACCATTCAAGTAACAGCAAAAACAGTTGGGTGTGTGTGAGAGGAAAACTCTTACCAGGCCTGCTCAAGACACCTTTCCCTGTCACATAATTGGGAATGCTAGGGTAAGTACTGTTAGCTTTCAGCCCCACTGCCACATCTTTTGAGGGCCATGTAAGTCATTTTGCTACACTGCAGTGGTTGGATCTCCTGTGACATCTTGTGTGTACATCCCTAAAGCACTTGCATTTCTACACTGTGTATTCACTCATTTCTTTATTTGGTAACTTCTTGACAATGATAATCATAGCATTAACACATTTATGCAGTAATTCTCATCTCAGAATAACTCTTTTCAGTCCCAACCAGGATTTAGGGTGTTTCCATTTGATACGCCAGCTGAAAAGAACGTTCACATCAAATCAGCAGATTACAGGATTATAAACCAGGAGTTTTAGAGGCTGCCAGTGGCTCGTTATGCCATATTGCAAAAAATCACTTAGTCCTTTAATGCCTAACTTATCCACATAATAAGGAAAATACTGGCTGGCAGCAAAGGAATGATGCAAGGTTACATTTATTTATTATTTTTTTTTGTAATTAAGTACTGAAATCCTCTGATTAAAAATTTATGAAGGGATAAAACAGCTGTAGCATTTGAGGGAAAAGATGTGTGAGAATATTCAGAATAGAGCTTTCTTTTTGTCTCCTGCTCCTAGCTCTAACACAACAGAAGCATTACTGCCCCAAAATTTCAATTTATATATAAAAGCCATTTGAATTTTAAAATGTGGTGGAAATCACACAGTTTTTAGATGGGTGGACACCATTATACAGCACTTAAAGATGAGGATAAGCAAGATGACAATAGGCAGACAAAAACTGAATTTAAGATGATCTTTACGGAAGCAGAAACCTTGATTGGAAAGCATCACACCAGTTTAGCAATTTGGAAACGGGAGGGAAAGTGTGACGTAATAGGAAGAAAAATGAAAGAGAAAAATCTGATAAGGAGCAAAAAAAGAAGGCCTCTACACAATGATACCAAACATTTACCAAGTGTTCCTTTAATTTTTTCCACATGTAGGCTTAATTACAGTAAAGAACTACTTCTGGGATCCAGACCTACCTGCCAAACATCACCTCCAATAAAAGAGACAAGTGAGTTTCATTCCAACTGCAGTCATGTTTGTTTGAATTTTACTTCCGTGTTTTAGTGCCAACAAACTTACTTTAAAGTAACTACATTAGTATTGTTAGGCATAGTGTGCCATGTAGTACTTACTACTTTGCTGGAACAAAATTAAACTAAGTTTAATGCTCAAATACGGAGTGTTCCAGAATTTACAGTGACCTTAATACTGAAGTAACTGACTTGTTATGCAATACTTAACTGAGGTGTAACTGCACTGCAAAGAGCAGGATAGGCTAAAAGCCTGGAGAAGATCAAGCTCATGACCACCTTTAGGCATTTCAAAGAAGTAGCACCCTTGAAGCTAATGGAAAATTCATTTAAACAGGGAAACTGAAGGAGAAACAGAAACTAACCTCATCAGTAGAACCTAAATAAACTTCATCAAGTCCCAAAGTGAAAGCTGGCACACTGCAGACAGCTATGTGATGATATATCAAAATGAATATAAAATGTTTAGCATTCATAAATACAGAATAAGTATCATGCAAAAATTACTGTAACATCAATACCATAAATCAATAATTTGCTTCCATAAAAAGTAAATTTGGTATTTTCCTTGCCTGCTAAGAAATACATTAAACATTAAAATAGAAGGAAAAGGGAAAAAAATTATGATAGGAAATGCAGGGAAAATCATTACTTGTAGTTTGAAAATAACACTATTACTTACAAAGAACATATTAAAAGATATTTGACATAATGAGCAGTACTTAGAAGACACAATGGAAAGTCTTTTTTTCCTTTCAGTATGAAACACAGGAATAAGAAAATATTCAATAACACTGAAGAATAACGGCAAATTTGAAACTGAAGAAGTTAAAGACTAGCTAGATATTTATGCAGGGAAAAACAAAACCAAAAAAAAAAAACAGACCCAAAGTAGTAACAAAAAAAAAACACTGGAAGAAAAGAGGACTTAAAAACAACACCAGAACTTGAGAAAAAACATCTATATGAGCAAATGATCTAACCTAACTGCTGAAGATGTATTTCAGCCTTTTCTGAGGCAGACTAGTGGGTTTACTGACAATGCATAATCTCTGCTGCACTCCTAATCTGGTTCGTCAAATAACTGAGCTAAAACTTATTTTTTCAGCATAGTTTCCCATAGTTTTTTTATTCTAGGTACAGACACATTTCTGCACACAGAAGCTTAATCTTAAGATGCCACATGTGAATGCAAAGCTGTTTCATTCCATGCTCCTCTTCAGAGACACAGACATCATACAAGAGACATCAGCAGCACTAGGTGTCCTCTAGACAGACACAGGCTTGTTCAGAAGGATATGTTCTCAACATCATTCGAGGAATCAGTCATTAAAAGCATATCATAAAAAGCTAAATACTACTTGAAAAAAAGACATTGGATTTGGAAGAATTCCACAATGAGTGGAATTCAGTAGATTTAAAGAAATAGTGTATCTGGATTGAGTCTTTCTGTCAGAGTCTGAAGTTAGATCTTAAAAATTCTTATACCTGAAGCAAAACCTGGAATTTACTTTAAGTATCTAGGACTCCATAGTGGAGTTGCAAAACCTGGAATTTACTTTAAGTATCTAGGACTCCATAGTGGAGTTACAAGGACAGAGATGTCTGCTTGCTACATTACTCCTTCCATTCTTACTTGGATTACAAAATAGTATTTGTGATGTTTTTGCTTCAATCTGGAATAACAATAAAAAAAATATTAAATTCCTATCTAAACAAGATTATATTTTTAGCCCAAACATAAAATTGCTTTTAGCTACTTCACTTCTAGATAAGCTACAAAGATGCTCAGAAGTCCAGCACCAGGGTCCTGACTTGCAAGGCAATCTGAACAGCATTACCCTAAAGTTATTCTAGCTAGAAGCAGTTATGGTGCAGCCTATATAGCCTCCCTTGACCTTAGGCATTCGAATTCTACATCAGATCAAAAATCACAGCTTAAGTACTAATCACACATCACCATTAGTACTTGAAAGCATATTTCAGCCTTTGTGTGAAAACTGAAGGCGGCAGATCTCACTTCTCCCTTGCCTCTTCCGCTGGTTCTGGAAGTTGATTATAAATTCCCCATTTATAAGTATAAGCTCCACCCTTTGTATTCTCCTGAGTGCTCAAAAGACAGGAGCCTTCTTCAGGCTGGATGGGTAAATAAGCAATTGTGAGGAAAAACCTAAAGCTCATATACCAAAACAAATCATTTAGGGAGCCTGGAGCTGTAACAGACAAATTTCATTTGACGTAAGAATTTCACGTATTCTACATCACAGGTAACTTTTACTACCAGATGTTTCAACAGTCAGTCAAGACCTCCCAACAGCTCTCACAAATATTGCATGATAGGAAATATGTGAATAAAGCACATACTTAAATTGAGATTAATAAATCGAATCTTGATTTAATGTCAGATAACCAGTGCATGTTTCTTCATTGCTTAGCAAGCGTTCAGGCAGAAGCTAAACAACTCATCATTGTGGTCAAAGGGTCTCAACTGATTCATGTGTAACTGAAAAGAGCTGGCATTCTGCCTGTCAGAGATAACCCTGTCCTGTTGAACTAGAGCAGAGAATCCTCCTGCCTGTGAACCTAAAATCACAATGAAGTTGACACATATCCAGCTCCTGGGTTCTCAACCAAGCCATTCTGTCCTACAGCAATCTACAGAATGAGAAAGAAAAATTCAGGTCAATGATAAAACATCAGGATCTCTTCTGGGGCAGAAGGAGAATACTTGGGCTGTAAATTAACCTACCGCAGGTCATGAAACCTCATAGATATAAAGCTATTGACCATGATACAAATAGGAAGGGGAAGTACCCTCCTTAAGACCTTGCCTCCTCTCTAAATGCAATTCCAACTGAAACAATTAGCCGTAAGTAACCCGCAACTTGAGGCTAACTTCTAGGATTTACCTAAGCTCTATCAACAGTCAGAGCTACACAGATTTTAGTTATTCTGTACCTGTCCACGCGAACAGTCTGTACTGTACACCTATGTGAACTCTGGAGCATTATCTCACCCTCCATGCTGGTAGGAAATGTATCCCTCCACCACCCGGTTCACTCTGCATCATCCCCATGACCCTCAGCCAGGAAACAAATCAAACCTCTCACCTGGTCACACACAGTCACTACCAGCAACTCACCATCTGTCAGTAGACGAGTTACTGCTCTTGCTGGAAAGCAAAAAGTTCACTGCCACAGCACAGATTGGAGCAGTGAGTCTCAATGGCACAGTGTTTCATCACCAGAGTGTAGTTGGCCTTGCACTGCCCTCACATGGGGTTTGGAAGGAGGCAGCTAAGGGACTAAACACCTCTCAGCTTTACAGTACACACAGTGACAAGGGCTGCCACCTAAAAATATACTGAGGGGGTTCATGTCGGGGATACCAGTCTGGTGGAGAAAAGCTGGAGGAGTCGCATGCCTGAAATCCAGTGCTACCAGATCTGAAAGGCTGTGAATCCATGCCATCCTCATCACCGGCCAGAAAGAGGACAGAATTCCAAAACAAAACAAGCAAAACCCAACACTCCACTCCCCACACAGCCCCTTCCCC
>JASSUY010014470.1:0-14000 GCA_032466535.1 Forpus xanthops | reverse complement strand
AGGGAAGTTGTGAATGCTCCATCGCTGGCAGTGCTCAAGGCCAGGTTGGACATAGCCTTGGGTGGCATGGTTTAGTGGGAGGTGCCCCTCCCCTTGGCAGGGGGGCTGGAACTAGATAATCTTAAGGTCCTTTGCAGCCGTAATTATCCTATGGTTCTATGATTCTATGAGTTCAAGATCCTTAGGGCAGCGAGGAGCGTGTGCAGTAAACTTGCTACCCTGGATACAAGAGAGCAGACTTTGGCCTCCTGAGGGATCTGCTTCATGGAGTACCATGAGACCAAGAAAGCGGGTTAATATTCAAGGATCACCTCCTCCAAGCTCAGGAGCGGTACATCCTGACAAGGAAGTCAGGCCACAATGCCAGGAGGCCGGTGTGGATGAACAAGAAGCTTCTGGAGAAACTGCAGTATAAAAAGGAGGCCTACAGAGGGTGGAAAGAAGGACTAGTAGCCTGGGAAGAACAGACAGAAATAGTCAGAGCACCTGGGGATCAAGTTAGGAAAGCTGAAGCCCTGTCAGAGCTCAATCTAGCCAAGGACAATAAGGACAACAAGAAAAACTTCCATAGGTAAACTGGGGAAAAAAAGGCAGAAATTGGGCCTCCTCCAGAAGGAAACAGGATACCTGATTACATGACATGGAGGAGGAAGAGGTACTCAATGACTTTTTTTCCTCAGTCTTTACCACAATGAGCTCCAGTCTCACTGCCCAAATCACAGAAGGCAAGGGGAGGGACTGAGAGACATTAGATTAGATATTAGGAAAAAATGCTTTACTATGAGGGTGGTAAAGCCCTGGCACAGGTTGCCCAGAGGAGCTGTAGCTGCTGCATCCCTGACAGTGTTCAAGTCCATGCTGGACAGGGCTTTGAGTAACCTGGTCTAGTGGGAGGTGTCCCTGCCTATGGCAGGGGGATTGGAACTAGATGATCTTTAAGGTCCCTTCCAACCCAGACCATTCTTTGATTCTATGTTTGAGTTATTCATGTGACATTTTCTAACTGTAGTTGTGGGTTCTTTTGGCTTTTTAGTTGGTTTTGTTTGTGTGTGTGTGGTTGTAATTTAACATCATTTTGTAACCTCTAGTATGTTCTCAAGGAAATAATGCTTCCAGAGGTTAAGCTCCACAGTAAACAGTGGTCACACTAGCTTTAAAATTCAAACCTTTCATTAGACTACCTTTTCCACTGTCAGCTTTCCTTATATTCTGAAATCCTTACAAAGACACTGAGAGACTTGAAGTTATCATGTAAAGTATTTTATGTTTTCCCAGTTTCAAGCTACTTAGTGCAAATAAAATTTTATGCCAGTCAGCCCAAGACATGTTACAGGACTGCTAAAGCGCAGCCTGTTAATTACAAATGTTTTGCACTATTTGTGTGATGCACAAATTTCTTGGAAATAGGTATCCTTTAGCTGTGTGTAGTTTTACAGCACAGTCAACAGAATGTTACAGAGTAGTAATTATGGGAATAAGGAGAATGCACAAGCTATTGGACTGAACACTTTAATGCTGATATATTTTTTCTGATAAGCAACTCAGATAAGAGGATATCCAAGTCATTGTAGCAATTAGTTTTTCTAAGATGTCTAAATATATGAAATGTTTGATGGTAGGGAAAAAATATAACTCTGTAGTAGAATACAAAGTTTATTACATTTCTAGACTACATTATCCTTGTCAGCTAGATTAAAGCATTCTCCTAGTTTCTGTCCTATATTACCATAACAAGTGAGGAAATAATGTAGTGTTGTTACACAGAGCAGCTTATAAATTTTGACATAAGTGTGAGAGAAATCACTTGAAATGTGAAGCAACCAAGAGGAATAATTAGGAACAGCAGAGTGATCTCAGTAATATGACAACAGTTTCTAAAGCACCCCACAGGATTGAAATCATCAGGTTTGCTTGACCTATATCTTTAATAATACAGCTCATTGCCCTTGTATTGAAGCTAGAGGGTAGGACAAAGTATAAGCTTTATCATGTTTTAGGAGAAATTGCAAAAAGTTTATTTATTAGCACAGCACAAAATGGCCCATTTCTATGATTACCAAACAGGAAAGCAAGTTGGGCCACAGTTCACCACACAGAACACTTTATAGTCAGGCTTGGCTGGCAAGAAATATTATGTGATGCTCAAATAAGATAAATGGCTGCATTGGCAGTGGAAATAACCTTCTGTTTAATTAGAAAATAAGAGCTATATGGGACAATAAAAATAGGTACTGCTGCCCTCAGTCACTGTTTAATAAATATAATAGTGCTGAAGATAATGCTAAGTGTTATTTATTTGTGTAATATCTTGGGCTCAGTAATTGTTCATATTCTTGATAGTTACCCTGCATGTAGAATGAGTCCATTTCACGTTTTCTTTGTTTAATTCTTAAAAAGGAAAGAGGTTGAGGGTTTTTTTTTTGTTTGTTTGGTGTTTTTTTTTTTATTTTAAACATTTAAATTTTTTTTTAAAGGCCAAAGATGTATGATCAAAGTTCATTCACCTCTCAGCGGTCCTGTGACCAAACTGTGTGTTTTCTTAGTTCATATTCAGAATAATTAACCTTTGAAACTTTGTTTCATACTTTTTAGACTGGATTGTCTATCTGCCCTGAGTATATTTCTATGTCTGTGAGAGGAGAACATAATTTGAATTTTTAGCTGTTCATTTCATCACAGCTCTATTTATGATTAGTATAGTTCTAAGGTCTGATTTTAGTTTGGTTTTCTTTTCCCTTTGACTTCATTTTAACTTTTAATCACTAAACATGAACAAATCAAGTCTTGCAGGGCACAATGTGGAAGACTGATGATTTCAGTGAAAGCTTGTCTATAAAGGGAATAGGTTTTACTAGTAAATTGAGCATCCAATTGTGTTATATGCATATGTGGCACAAGTTTCCTTTCTCTGTAGAGCATGTTTATTAGATATGGACATTGTTCTTGATTTCCTGCATTTAGGAGCGTACACATATTTAGGAACACATACATTACTTTTGAAATGCTTGACAGAAAAACAGGGCTTGGGATGTATTTCACAATATACTTTTTACAGGCTTGGCATCCCAGCCCTATTACTTTTGGTCACAATCTTTCCATTTTGAACCTACAGTAAGTACAGGGATTTGAAAAGGATATCAAACACTTTGCTTGGTTTTATCCAAAGGGAAAGTTCAGAAGATGTTTCATCAAGTTTTAATCTCTCCTTCCTCCCCTACTTCCCTCCCACCCAATTTAGACTATATGTCAAGAGGCAAAACAAAGCAAACCAAACCCCCTTTTCTTCACACAATTCACTTTAAGCTTCAAAATCCTCAAAAATCCCCAATCTCCCTTTGCAGTCTGGTTCCCACTCTCCAGCTTTCCTCATCTCCCTCTGAAAGAAAAAAGCTCTTCTTTAAGGGACTGATAGGTTGTAGAGCGATGCTTAGCAACAACATTCCTTTGCCTTAAGTAGCTGCAAGCCCCTAGCTGAACCCTTTGATGTGACTGTCAGGGCAGATTTATTTTGTTTTAGCACATTGTCTACTTGTCCAGATGTATCAGGAGATAAAAAGGAGTCATGTTTACACTCTTGGGGGGTGGGGAGGAGCTGTAATTAAATCGCATTTTTGACGAATCTCTGAGAGATCGAGATGGAGAAAAGAGAAATTGGCTTGAATATCGAGGGGAAACCCACTTGCTTGTCCTAACACCTGACACTGTAGGAAAATTAAGTATAAAGCCATAGCACAGTGTGTTGATTTGGTTCTGCTGATGCCTTTGACTCTGTGGTTTTGCATGTGATGGTAGTTCGAGAGAGTCCAGAAAGGCTTGTTAGAAAGTAATGACTGCGCATCATAGTCCTTTCCCTGTGCGTCTTATTTAATAAATTTATTTGTCCAGGTTGAAAATAACCGTTTCTCTCTAGAATGTTAATGTTACAGATCACATACCCCAGAACTTGTATCGATGGTAAATGACTGCCAATCAAATACTTAAAAAAAATAAATAAAAATCGAGCCTCAGCTATCTTGGATAAACAAATGTTCAGTGTAAGGCAGGCCTTGCTGAATTCTCTGAGAACAAATACCACAGATAAATCCACTTCTGTTTACTTGCTTTTAACTTGCGTATTTAGCAACACCATTCTGAGCTCTATTAATAACATGCGGTGTGCAGTGACAAGTCTGATTCGAGCATTCAGTATGCTGTGAGTATGCCAAGTGAGTTAGTGAATAAAATGCTAGTTTTAATCTGCTGTTGCAAAAGTTACTCTATTTGCATTTTAAATAGGTTACACTACAGCACCCCCTTCTGCTGACTAAGTAGTGTGACAAGAGGTTTTAGCTGAGATTCAGTTTCATTCCCGCATGACAGAATGAAGATAACTTATGAATTGCATTTTTAACCTTCCTATTTCTTAATTTGTGTGCCTATTAAGCAAGGAGATCCGTGCAACTCAACAGTAGCCCGAAAATACTGTTATCTTATAATTTTTGCTATCTAGCTTTTATTTTTGGAGTGTTGTCCATGCTCTGAGAAGGTGAAGGAAACAAGGGAAAAGCAAAATTAGTAGCAAAGCAAAGTGAACCCTCTAACGTTGCAAACGATTATGCTTATGAAACTTATGCACCGTTCTATATAATCTGATTGTCATTGTATGTGTTTGTAAGCGATGATATTATGTTACTGATTTAATTTTTGGGACAGTTTCAGGAGTTCCTATCTAGAAAAAAGGAAGGCAGTTTACCTTGCTGATTGTGTTTTCTTTTTTGAAGAATCTTTGGACATTGGGTTGGCAAAAACAAGTGTAGAAGTTCTGAATAGTCTGTATGCCAAAAATACATGTCAGAAAAGTAAGATATTACTGTATTGCTTGTGGTGTGTATTTGAGGTCTGCATCTGTCTTTATACGTAGCTTATACACTGTTGCTATGCTATGCTATAGCATAAATCTCACCAATTACTCCAATAGTGCTGTGTCCTACAGTTGTAGAATGTTTGAAATATATTGCAGGGAATGACTGAAAGAAACCTGCAGTCTAATACGTTATCAACATACTTCTCTTCATGTGAGTGACTTGCCTACGCTTTTGCACCTTCTGTTGAAGTTATAGTATCTAAAAATTCAGTACTACTTTTTGACTGCTTCAGAGCCATTGAGTGAAGACTGAAATGTGATAAATGGCATTTTGGGGCATTGGTGAGGAGGGAACTTATAAAAAGGTTAGCATCTGCTAGCTGCTAGCAGTTCATTTGTGATTCACTTTTACCAGCACTTCAAAGAACAGTTGTATATGACAACTCAAAATTCTCTAGGAACTGTTTCAGAGTTTTCTGTTTTGGGGTATGTTATTTATGTGTTGGGTTTTGTTTTGTTTTTATGCACTTTATTTTACTAGCTTGTAAGTTTATTGAATCCTGCATAATGTAAATTAAAAGAAGGTAGCATGTGTATTCCCAGACGGTGAAGACGGTAAAGATATTGGTAAAGAAATGCAAGATAAAAAGTATACTTCCCGCTTGGACTTACTTTTCCAAGCTCGGGCTAGGAGTCAAAGCCAGCAGATATTCCTTTATTGTTTTATACTTTTGGGGGTCTTTTGTCAACTTTCTAATTTCATTAATAACAAACAAAGCATTCAGAAATCAGGATATAATTTAGCAACTTTGCATTTATTTTGTACTGTGATTTTAAATGGATTTATTAATATTTTAAAACCTAGCATTAAGTTTTATAATGAATATATTGCCTGTTAGACCCTATTAGTAGGTATTCCTTACATTCACTGTTGGGTTGCTAGAATGTTTAAGTGTGCTTTAAGGATAGATCCTGTTATCTACGATAATGAAAGATATTGAACCACTTCAGCGTTAAGCTCATCACAAATGAAAATATTAGCATCTGGTATATGACTAGGAACAGGTGATAACAGTGGTTGTTTTTCTTCAATTCATTAAACTTTACTGAAAGCAGAAGAATGTCTTGCATCCTTCTGCTTTTAAATGTAAACAGCTAAGACAGTACTTTTAAAAAGATACAAGGCAAGTAGCATAAAGTAGGAAGTCATTTATTCCCTTACTGAGATTGAAAAGAATAGGTAGATACAAAAATTATTGACTTTTGAATTATATAAGTTGAAAAAGAATGGTCTTGGAAGTCAGAACACCCATTGGGTAGTTTTGTATGCTATATGTTACAGTAGAACAAATCAATTCAGGCTCCTTAGATACAGTCATTGCCTTGTGATTATAATTGTGTAACATCTTGGAGCCTTTGATCAAGGAAAGGCATTTGTGACTAGGTCTAATCCAAGCTCTTTAAGGTGTTTAACTTTCATGGGGGAGAAGGGATTGATAACAGCTGGGATTTAGATTTAGTTTTGCTGAACTTTTGTTTTGAAAGGATTTCTATTATGCACTTCTTCCTTTTCCATACAGAAGATGGGTCACTGAGTAAACCTAAAAGGGAAAGAGGATATGGGAGGAAATGGGTGGAGACACAGAATTAATCTTCTGAAGAAAAATGTTTGATCAGCGGGTAGGAGAGGATGAAAACCTCTGATGTTGACAGCAGGCAACTTTCTGACTAGTATGTGATTGACAACTTTGATTCTCCAGTGGGGAGCGAGTGTCCAGCCGTGCTCAGGCATCCTCTGTCTGTGGGTGGTAGTGTTAATAATGTGGCAACTAGAAAGATTAATTGTGGACAAGCAGCAGGATTACGAGAAGGGCTTCACAGGTCTAAAAGGAACAGTGGTAGGAAGGCCTCTGATCTGTCAGCCCAAAAGGAAATTAGTTAGGGCAGGCTGGAGCAGGCTTAAAAAAAAAGGGGGGGGGGGAGGGAGAAGATGGAGTAATGGGAGAAGGGAAGCATTTAGAATATTAAAGCAAAATGAAGAGGATATTGAAAAAGGTCATAAGGGACTGGGGTTGATGTTCTTGAAAGACCTTAATACACTGCATCCCCTTGCAGTACATGCAGAGTTCAGCTTGTTTTTAAGGGAACTACAAAGTGACTTTGTAGTGCTTTAGAGCAACTTTAGAGCTGCCACATTAGGTAATACCTGTTACTTGTTTTCAAAATAAGCCTTAGAGTAAACTCAAAATAAGACTTTTCAAAGCTGTCTAAGTGCAAAACACATAGGAGAGAGTTTCTTAAGCTGTTTCTGCAAGTTACTAGCTGCTGTGTGTTTTACTTCCCACCCTTTTTGGTAGAAGTAGGGATTCTGCCAATAAATTCTGTGTTACCATTAAGGAGGCCATTCATCATGCTTACTAATGTTATTAATCAAGATACACCACAGTACTCTTAAAATGAGATCATTTTGATAAATCATGTATGACATGAAAAGACTTTATTCCTTTTAAGTGCAATTTAGACTGCATTTTTTTCCCTCATTTATGATTCATGGGAGAAACATGGATAAAATTCCCTTGCACATTTATACCTTATCTTCAGTAATAATTCAAAACTGCTTTTAGATGAAAATTTAAGGTCTGATTCACTAGTGCTGAATGCCAGCTCATTATTTTCTGGCATTCAGTAGTCCAAAAATAATGTCCATACATTAGCTGATTTTCACAATAGCTGAATTTGGCTGCCCACCAGACATATCGATTACACTCAATTAAGCCTAAATGCATAAGAATTATCTGATGTTCATTTGCATTTTTGATCCAGTTGCTCCCTACTTTCAACCTTGCAATTTAACATTAAGTGAAAACCAAAAGGTAAATTCAAGTGAAAAGTGATAACCTCTCTCATATGAGAATAAAGAAATATACTTTGAATGGCTTTGAATCTTCTTAAGATCCACTGCTTCTGTTAAATAAGCAAAATTCTCTTGCCTTTTCTTGTTAAAGGTTATTGGAACTGGAAGGCCAACCAAAATAGAAGTTCACTGTTCTTGTCCTAGTATTATAATAATTTGGCCTACTCTATTAATAGCATCACATATGAAAACAGGCTGCTAAAATGTCCAGATTGAATATTTGTGAAGTTCAAAGTCACACTCTTGGTTGTGGCTGAAACACTTGTGTTATTTTTTACATTAAAAATATGTCAGAAATGTGTTGCAGCATTTTTGGCTAACATAGGTTTAAATATTAGATAATATTCATTTATTCTTGTGTTTAGAAATACAAAAAGCAAATATACAGTACAGAGATCTAATTTGGAAAGCAGAGTTGTTTAAATTTTACTGTCTCTCAAGCCATGATTCAAAGAGGATTGGCTTATCTGAATTACAGTCCTCCCTTTACTTCCTTCAGCAACTGAAAATATTTAAAGGAATGTATGTGATTGCCAAAAATAGCAGATCATTTGTATTTTCAAACCACTGGTCTCTACAAATTTGTTTTAATGCAGCAGATGTACAGTATATCCTGATACTACACAGGATGTTCCCTTACTTGTACCATCCAAATACTGGGGTTTTTATTCCCTGAAAAGTGGAATCACGGGTTTAAACAAATAAAGCTTTTATTTAGTATAATTGTATTCCCAGACATTTGACAGTGAATTGCCAGATTGTGGCTGACTCCATTTTCTTCTAAATGTTGCAAAATATTTTGTTTTGGTTTTAGTGCTTCTTGCTTTTCTTTGTGTTTGCATACTAGAAAAACATTTTTCACTTCCACATCATACTAAACGCTATGCATCACAGACCTAGAAGGTAAGACTCCTGATGACTTTTTGAGAAACTCTGAGTATTAGATTAATAGGCAAAAGAACCATAAAGCCAAAAAATTCCCTTATCTTACCAATACCTGCTTTCAAGTTCCTTTCTTGTCTCATGAATTCTCTTTATTATTAATAAGAAAAAGAAACTTAGGAAAAAGACCCTATATTTCCCTAGGAAATTCTTTCTAATGAGATACTTTTATAAAAATAAATAAAAATGGCATATTAGTTCAGAATAATCAGGTTGTGTTTGTTTTCTTTATTAGGACTGGTTAAATAACTATTTTTAATTTTCTTACAAATGACTGTTGCTGAAAGATAGCCATTCAGATCTTTGTGGTATTCATCAAAATATAAGAAGCACTATTTAAGACATGGGACAGAAATTAGCGATACCCTTTTCCTTCCTTCCCCCCTTTCATTCAATATTCATTTTCTTTGTTCTTATATTTTTCACTGCCATGGTCAAACATCTAAAGCCAGATATAAAAATAAATCACTGTTTCGATGCCAGGTTAGGAGGTCATCTCAATAAGCCTATAAAGATCAGACAAGTTGTGATAGCACCACATATTTGTTTCTGCCTCTTCCCCTTAATTAATGTGACTCAAATTATGCAGGAGGTTTAGTAAAGGCAACTGCTAACTTGTAGTTAATGATGCTTGGATGTGGAGCAGGGGAACTGGGAAATCCCATGTCAAAGGAAAGCTGTCTTTCCATGTAAGCATGCCATGGCACCTGTTGGTTTTCAAGAACATAACAGTGTATTGAGATCAGTTGCAAACTTGGACTGGCTTATTTGACTGCTCTAGGCTAGTTCACAACTAGGGAGAAGAGATCAAGACCTTTTGTAGCCAACATATATATTGGTCCTGTCAGGTCTTGCTTCTGCATATGTTCTAGTCTCTGTATTTATCCTTTCTCTCACGCTTTATTCCTTCTTTCACTGGCTTTATGGGTCCTGAGTTTGTAGAAAAGCAAATACATTGTAAATAAATTTCTTCTTCCCTAATCATTCCCTAGGATGGAATGTTTGAAGTCTTGGTGTATTGTTGCTTCCTGTAATGTTTTCTGCTATCACAAAGCTCTCAAAGATCTCACAGTGAAATCGAAGCCCCACTATGGTTGATGCTCTGGAATCTTATGATTTTTATTCATTAATCTATAAGCAATTAATTTCTAGTTAGTTATGTCTGAATTTTTGGGGGGAAAAAATTCTTGAGGAGGAGTTCCATGGAAAGTTTCTTTATGTTTTTTCTCAAATGTGAACAAACCATGATGGTTTGATATACTCATGGGTTAATACATTTTGAGTTGTTGCCATCAGTGTTTCAAGGGGTTGAAATAACTCATTGCTGATGTATTGGTGCACAGATAGAATCATGGAATCACAGTATCATAGAATGGTTAGGATTGGAATGGACCTTAAGATCATCTAGTTCCAGCACCCCTACCAATGGGTAGGGGCACCTCACACTAGACCATGTTGCCCAAAGCCCTGTCCAGCCTGGCCTTGAACATTGCCAGGGGTGGAGCATTTACCACTTCTTTGGGTCAACCTGTTCTAGTGCCTCACCATCCTCACAGTAGAGAACTTCTTCCTCTTATCTTACCTGAAGTTCCCCTGTTTAATTTTAAACCCATTTTCCCTTGTCTTATACCTACAGTTTCTGATAGAGTCTCTCTCCAACATCCCTTTATGTCTGTTTTAAATATTGGAAGGCTATCATGAGGTCTCCACTCTTCTCTTCTTAGGGGAGGTTCTCTAGTCCCCTTATCATCCTTATGGCTATCCTGTGGACTTGCTCCAACAGCTCCATGTTCTTATATTGAAGACACCAGAGCTGAATGCAGTACTCCAAGTGGGGTCTCACGAGAGCAGAGCAGAGTGGCAGAATCACCTCCTTCGATCTGCTAGTCATGCTTCTTTCGATGCAACACAGTGTACTATTAGCTTTCGGGACTGTGAATACATCCTGCTGGCACATACTGCTGGCTCATGGCAAGTTTCTATATGTATATATGAATTATTGAAGGCTCTTGCCACTATATTTCTTTGTGGAGATAGCATGCCCAAGAGATGCAGAATAACTCCTTAGCTTAAGCAAATGCTTGTGCAGACTTTTATAAAAATTATAATAAGCTATGTGTCTGTTAAAGTATGACTAATTTTAGAGTACTGAGTACGTTTGAGACAGAACAAGCTTATTGAAAAAAATATTACTGTTTCTCTACATAAAAGGAAAGGATTTTGAAAAGCAAATCCTTTAAGTTGAAACTATACTGCAGATTGTCCCATTAATCATGTACCTTTCTGGAGAAATGCTTTTGTCAGTTTAAAAAGTGGATTATGCAATTATTTCTTTCATTCTTAATTGTAGTTTCCCTGTGGATATATAAAAAAATATTTTAAAATAAGTCATACTTTCTTAATAAATTCAAGTTTTGCATCTGATAATGTGCTATATACCACTGGGCTGAACACTGCAATGTCACAATATTGTTTTTTGGTTTTATTTGAATATAAATCACTAAATGAGAAGCAACAAGCTTTTAAATTGCTGAGGTTATTTTCTGTGACCTTACTAGATGACTTTGACAGTGTTAGAACTGTGATGAATGAAAATAAACAACAGTATAACAGAATACAAGCATTCTTGGTAATTGTGGGTCAGTCTTAGAGAATGAGTATCATGCTGTCCCCAAGAAATTTGCCTCTTCATCTGTTCCTTAAAAAAAAAGAACGAGTCAAACTATGAAATGTTGGAGATTGAGATATTCCCAGACTAGATTAGAAACGTGTTGCAAAGGAAAAATCCCAAACACTTAAAATCTGTCTGAGTTGACAGATCTAAGAAAATCCTTAGTCTACGTCTTGAGCTCTGTAGTAAATAATTTCTTAGTTATTTTTGCTTTTGCTACCACATCTCATTTGGCACTCTGACATCTCTAGTTTGGATGATGTCTTGTTCAAACTTAAATTTCTGTCTGTGATATCCTCTGAAAAAATTTTGGAATTAAATGTATTTAGCTAAGGAAATCTTCCTTTGTAATGTATGTGTCTGTTTAAACAATTTTACTTGACCCCATTTTTCCATAAGTACATTGCATATCTATTGAACCTTTGTCAGAACATGCCAATATGCTGCTGTTTTTCTTGTGTCATTAAATTTTCCAGGTATAATGAATTAATGGCTACTGCAGTTACTAATGTGTATAGGTGTGTAAACAATTTGTATTATGCCTTAGAAATAAATTTTGTTGTTGTTGTTGTTTTTTTTTTTTTTTGGGGGGGGGGTTTGCTTGATTGTTGTTTGATGTATTTTTTTTTTTAGTGCAGCTTCTAAAGTATCTGTAACTTGGATGAACATAGTTTGAAACTCTGGTACTCTTTTGCAATCTATTTAGTATTAAGTACAAAAATTCTTAGCTCAGATAAAACTTACAGGTTAATATGAAAACAGATACTTCAATTCAGCTAATGTTTGGTTATGTGCGTAACTTAGGCTGTGGGTAGCTTAACCTTATTACTTTACTGGCCTTGTAGATTTTATACCTGGTACGGTGATATATACTTGGATGACTATAATTCTTGCAAGGATACAAGCTTATCTTATAATAATGCTGTTAGAATTTCTTTATTGAGCTATGTGGTGTTCCTATAAAACTTAAGCTACCATCCATTTAACCAGATTTCCTAGCATATGCTTGTATTTGTAATTAATTTCCACAACAAGAACTTCCGATGCATATGTCACCAATACTTGAAGACATAACTGTCACGTGTCAATGCCATCTCTGTCAAAATATTCCTGTGAATATTAAATGTCATACGATGTGTATAAATCTTTCTGGAAAACAGCTTAGGGCTAAGTATCAGTATGTGGTAGGGAAAAAACAGTCATTCTGCTGGTGCACAAGCTTATTCAGAAATGTGATTCAGAACTCTAGCCAGTGTTTGTGCAAAACACTCCTAACCATGGGTGATATTCCATAGAACTAAAGTTCTTCTAACTGAATGCTTAGCTCAAAGGTAATGAAAGCTGTTTGATATTTGACAGCGAACTATATACTATACATAAAATAACAGCAAAACACCAATAAACAAACCCTCCTATTCTTGCTTTTCCTAAAATTGGAAATAAAGCTAAATTGCCCCTTCACTCCAATATCCTTTTTAGAAGCTCTTGAATTTTGCTCACTCAGTGGTATATTGCTGAAAAGGCAAAGTCTCTTCCAGTAATTTTAGGAAAACCTATCATCAAGCTGTCAACATTCTAAATGGAGATTAAAAGTACTAAAGAGAATCCTTCACTATTATCAGCGTCCCAAATAAGTGCACTTGAATAGGCAGATAACATCTAGGGTGTATGGTATGAGACCACTTATTCCTCCAGCTTTTGAAGTGATTTACAGGGATGAAGTCTTATGTTAAATAGTTAGTGACATTTTTCTTCTTGTCTTACCTGAACAACTTGTTCCGAAGAAAAAAAATAGTTGTGAACAGATGCCTGTTCTTAGAATTCATTTCAGATGTCACATTACTGGATGCAAGGAGCATCTCTCTCATCCTCTGAGATGTAATGTTCCATCAGTTCATACTGATCATCAGACAAAAGATTTCCAGTACTTCATAGACCATAGCAGATTGAGCCATCTGTTTACAGTTCACCAAAATCAAACTATTATTTGCTGCACCTGAAAGTGAGAGTTGTGTCCATAGCATAATCTGTCTGGAAAGAAGGTACTCTGAAAAGTCATGTTACCACTGATGTATCAAGGGAGGCAGGATTTTCTATATTTTTACTCATATCTAATAAGTATCATCCTTGCTAGTTGGACAAACTTGTCTCTATTATGGTGTTTGTTTTGATGCATGATACTTCATGTTATGATCTGATTTTTGCTAGGGACAAAAATGGGACTATAACTAAGGTCTCACATACAAGCGAAAGCTTAGTAAACTATTCAGTCATCTCTTAACATTTTAATATACACTGGAACAAGTTGCTCAGAGAAGTTGTGGACACCTCATCCCTGGAAGTGTTCGATGCCAAGTACGATGGAGCTTTGAGCAACCTGGTCTAGTGGAAGGTGTCTCTGCCTGTGGCAGGGATATTTGAATTAAATGATCTTTAGGATCTCTTCCAAGCGAAACCATTCTATGATTCTGTGATCTAGGAGCCCTATAGCTATGACAAAGAAGATTTTTTAATTACAGCCTTTAACAAACTACTAGAGCAGTTGAAATGATCTACATGTACTTGTGCAAACTGTTTGACACTGTCCCACATGACATCCTTGTCTCTAAATTGGAGAGGCATCAAATTGA
>JASSUY010014469.1:28004-66277 GCA_032466535.1 Forpus xanthops | reverse complement strand
TTTTTATGTTGAGGACACCAGAACTGCATGCAATACTCCAAGTGAGGTCTCACAAGAGCAGAGTAGAGGGGCAGGATTACCTCCCTCGACCTGCTGGTCACACTCCTTTTGATGTAGCCCAAGACATGGTTGGTTTCTGGACCAAATACAATCACATATAGTTTAAAATCTTTGCTGAAAAGAATTCCAATTCAGAAAAAATCATGCAGTAGAAGCACAACAACCTGGATAGGAATTTACTGAAACCAAAATTAAAAATAAGTTCACACTTGCCTATTTTTTTTCTATGCTTATTACAACGTACTTTAAATGTTCATTTTAAATTTCTCATGAGGGACGTCCCTTTTAGTATTTCAAAATCATTATACCACTCTCAACTCTCCTGTCGTTTAAAATATGCTGCTTATAAAAGAATCAGAATTCCAAATCTCAAAAAATTCCTCACATGTAAAATGGTCTCATTTTAGTAAATTGCCAGTGAGCCATGGTCATAAATCTGGTACACCAAATTTGATCAAAAAAATAGGTTCATGTTTATCTATTATTGCTTTATAAGCACTAGAATATACTTTAAGTATCTATTTTAAGCATTTTTATGGAGAAATTGATTGGGCAACTTGGTACCAAAATATTTTAGTATAGTATTTTCGCAGTTAACAATGTTTCCCTAGTATTGACATGCTATGTATTTAAAAGCAACTTTGGTGCTCTCGTCAATCCTTGTGAGGCACTGGAATGGGTTGCCCAGGGAAGTTATGAATGCTCCATCGCTGGCAGTGTTCAAGGCCAGGTTGGACATAGCCTTGGGTGGAATGGTTTAGTGGGAGGTGTCCCTGCCCATGACGGGGGGTTGGAACTAGATGATCTTAAGGTCCTTTCCAACCCTAACTATTCTATGATTCTATAAACTCCACTGATTGACAATAGCCATTGATAGGGGATTACATCACCGGGGCAAATCTGTGCCAGTAACCTCTAAAATACCACAATGTTTTCAAAATGTGATTGGGAATCAATCATTGGAAACATTTAAAATAGTATTTGACACACTTCTATCTTTCCTATAGATCACTTACTTTGAGATGTCTGAGTGTCTATAAACTTCTTTATCAAGGCATCAGTAGTTTGTGTGTAGAGGCTCAAAGCATATTTCAAGGACTGTAGGTCCGGGCTCTTTTCCAGGAAATTCTTTTTCAGCCCACTGCCTCCAGCATGGAAGTATTGCTAAAATGAAAAGCAAATACGGTTATTCAGAGAGACAATTCATCTGAGAGGCCTTGTTGCTGACACAGTGTTAAGTAAAATTTTTATACAACTTTAAATATAATAGCTGGCATGTAAAGCTTGGTTTATAATTATAGCAGTTGGGGTAACTCGTAAGTGTTGCTACTGAGCTGCTTTCTAAAGGTAAAAATGTAAGCCTTGTAGGAGAGAAAATAAACTACATTTTAATTTTGGTCTTCATGATCTCAAGTATTTCAGTGTAAAACCTTGATATGTATTTTTGAAGGGCTCTTTTAGGTTGTGGAGAGTGGAATCAGTCTTAATTCTTTATATAAAAAACTTCACTAAAATCAAGGCATGGTTTTCAGCAGAAGAATGTATTATTTCTGAGGAAAGGGAAATTCGATAAAATTTAAAAAGACATGACACTAGAATATGAAGTTTCGGATTAGAATTGCATTGTGATTATGCCAGAAATTATGATTATGTTTTGGGAAATAATAAGAAATTCTGTGTCAGTTTCCACAGTGATTGTCTTTTTTGAGTCCAATTTTGATCTGGTTTACTGTAGATATGCAGAAGATACGTGTGCCATCCTTGCCTGACCACATTAAGGTTTCCTGAACTGTAATAGGAAAATGATGGAAGAGAAAAGGTTGGTAGTGCCCTTGAAGACAGCATGTATATTTCACCCTTTAAAAGAGTATTTCCTTTAAGGCAGAATATTTGTACTCACTTTATGTAGTTCTCTTTATGCAGATTGATGAATGATGTAGCAATAAACCACTACACCAGTGATGGTTCCTGCTAAATTAGCTTAAATGCTTTAAATAAGACTCCTGATCTGCTGGCCTAGCTAAATTTGGAACAAAATATGTTTACCACTTCGATGCCATAATGACTATGTAAACTAATGCAAATATTATATTTTGTTTCCCATCCCAAAGCTGAATTCACAAAAGTTAGGACGGATTCTTCCCTTCTTCCTCCCTGTTGTGGTTTAAGCTCCTCAAGCAGTTTGCTCCCTCACTCACCCCTCTTTCTTCCCCCAGTCCTGAGGGAATGGGGAGGAGAACTGGAAGAATGCAACTCCCACGGGTTGAGATAAGAACAGTTTAGTAACTAAGGTATAACAAAATCACTACTGCTACCACCAGTAATAATCATGACAAGGAAAATACAAGGAAAGAATACAGCAGCTCACCAAGTATACACCCAGCTCGATCAAGCAGTGCACCCCTACCCTTCCAGGTCTCTGCTCTCCGTTTTTGCATCCTGGACATGACGTGCTGTGGTATGGAATACCTCTTTGGTCAGTTTGGGTCAGGTGTTCTGTCTCTGCTTCCTCCTGGCTTTCCCTCCTCCCTGGCACAGCATGAGGCTCAGAAAGTCCTTGGTCAGACCAAAACATTCTAAACCGTAACTATAAACACTGGTGTTATCAGTGCTGTTCCCAAGCCGAAAGTCAAGAACACAGCACCGCACCAGCTACTAAGCCAAAAAACTGCTGCTGCTGAACCCATGACACTCCCAAAATGAAAATTATTCCCTAAAATTTTACAAAAGCAGTGGCTGATGAACTAATAAATTTAAGCTACAAAGAAAAAGGTATACATGTATATGTGTGTATATATATGTTGTCTACACAAGTTTAAAACTTAGTAAAGGTTCAAACACTTTGCCAAGCATTTACAGTCTCAAGAAGGATGTATAAAGCCCCCAGTAATGGGTAATTAGTAAAAGCAAGCAAATCTTTTCAGGAAAACACTGTGACTACTTGACAGGCAACACTGGTCCACTCAATACAGGGACGGTTGGACACTCTTCAGTAAAATCTGTTGTCTCTGCATTTTTGGAGTGTTGTCAAAGGGATATATGCAATATATACATTGGAGTTCACATACATGCATATATACTATGTGATTTATCTTAAGCCTGTCTGTGACAAAGCAGACCATAGTCCATACACACCCACTGCATGCTAATTTACCCATTTCACCTTCTGCTCTTCAAGATATTTGCAGGAGATGAAACACAAATGTATGTTTCATAGCAAAGTCATTATTTACATTTCTATATTGATGTCTACTGATTGTTACAGGGAAAAAATATCCATGGGAGCAAAAAAAGGATTTGAATTAATCAGGCTGACAAGTTTTATATTGTTTTAATCCTATGTGGGTAGTTAATGTCAATTTAAGAGGTTCTGAATAAATTATCTTCTTATCATTGCATACTTTCATGAAATGTGTATCTTTCCACATGAATTATTTCTGACTGTGTATTCCAAAGAAATCTCTGTTGTTTTAATTGTTTAAAACTGTATTAATTATTTCACTAAGGATCTTAATTTATAATAAGCAAAGGCTAAAATCTGTTAATATTTCCTGGTATTGTGACAATCAATGCGATTTTTTTTTTTTTTTTAAAGAAAATGTTATCTGCATGATACTATCCATGATAGCTAACAGACCTGTAAAGAAACAAGGACACCTGACCCTAATTTTCCTGAGTTTTTACATCTTCTTTTGTTTTTCCCTGTAAATGCTAAATTTAGCATGTAAAAATCAATATCATGAATATATCATAAATATAGAAAAATAATGAGTATACAGAGGTTTACAGATTCAGTTTGTTGTGGTTTAAACCCAGCCATAACTCAGAACCACGCAGCCCGTTTCTCACTCCCTTCTTTCTCCCCCCTGCTTCTGGAGGGATGGGGAGGAGAATCGAAAGAATGTAACTCCCGTGGGTTGAGATAAGAACAGCCCAGTAACTAAGGTATAACACAAACCACTGCTGCTACCATCAGTAATAATAATGACAAGGGAAATAACAAAGGAAGAGAATACAACTGCTCACCACACACTGACTGATACCCAGCCCAACTGAGCAGTGATCTAACCCTTCCAGTTAACTGCCCACAGTTTATATACTAGGCATGAAGAGCTGTGGTATGGAATACCTCTTTGGTCAGTTTGGGTCAGGTGTCCTGTCTCTGCTTCCTCCTGGCATCCCCTCCCCCCTAGCTGAGCATGAGACTCAGAAAGTCTTTGGTCAGAGTAAACATTACTGAGCAACAACTGAAAACATCAGTGTTATCAGCACTATTCCCAGGCCAAAAGTCAAAAGCAGAGCACTGCACAAGCAACTAAGAAGGAGAAAAATGACTGCTACCGCTGAACCCAGGACACAGTTAGACACCTAATACCCTGTTCTTTAGGGATTCAAGCCTTAAAACAGTTCATTGGCTACTCACTCATGCTCCAGTCTAAGGGGTTTCAAGGCTCAGAGGTGACAAGAGAGGCTTGAAAGGCATGCTGATATATGGAAGGTGCAGATGTAACTGCATAATGTCAAGTATTTATTTGGAAATTAATGCTGTAGCTGCTGCAGTCACAGCCAAAACTTGACAGTACCACACAAGTTGTATCAGGTGGCAGGTTCACTTCGTAGGGTGCCTCTGGATTTAGAGTGCATACAAAAATAAAAATGGAAAATAGCACAATATTATCAATAGACACTCTCTCTGGCCAAGATAACAAGATAGCTGAGAGAACTCAATTTGGGATAACAGGCCAGAAAGCTACTTATCCTAACAATAAAATGCAAATTACACTAAAAAATGTAAGTATAAGTTTCTCTAAGACTGATGATATACTACCTGCATTTAAGATGAAAGAGATTATTCCTTTATGTTCTTCAAAGCATTAACACCACCATCATCTAGTAAATTCTAAGCTGCTCAGCAAATTAATTTTTGGTTCTAAAAATTAGATTAATGAAAGGAAAAAAATAGCCTGCAAGCACAGTGATTAACCTTCTCCTCATAAGTCCTTCTCTTATAATGATCAATTGCTTCATTTTTGAAGAGATATCATACACCATTTTCATAATTTTCTTATTCTTATTTGGGTAGCCATTTCTTTTGCTTTTAAACAAACCACACCTACCTACCATGACCAAAACCCTGTATCACTAGACTTATAAGGTACATTCCTAAATCAACATAGCAGCCCTTTTTCTTAACTCACAAGGTTTTTCATTCACTTTCTAGGATCAATTTCTGCATGATCAAAACTACATGCTTCATATTTTGGAAAAAAAATAAATAACCTGCCATATCACGTACACAGTCCAGTAGCAGGTTTAATGCCAGGTCATTCCCTTACAATTTGAAAATAGGTTTTTCAGAGAGTGTTATTTTGCCCAGTTTATGAACACATTGCACAGAGATAAGAGTACTGAATTAATAGAGTATTTTCCCTATCTCTAACCTTTTTTGCAAGGTTAGAAATTACATTTTCCCAGCTTTTATTTATTTAGAACAAATGTTTTGAAAGGAAAATAATTAGATTTGCACACTGAACTTACAACTCCCCAGGGTTTACTGTGGGCACACACAATACTTCAGTATTTTTTTTCCATTTCTGTTTTCACAATATCAGTAATCATCAAATATTATTTTTATTTCTGAAAGAAATATAAATTCCACTGCAAGTACAAAAAATGGCAATTAGGAGCCCTCTGATACTTCTTTCTTTTCCTTTGAGACATTATTTTGTTGCACAAGACTTGATCATTAACGTCCACCTGAATATATATATATATATATATATATATAAAACTTCATTTTCATACTTAAGTAGCAACCTCCTTACTTTCCTGATGTGCTGTCTCTTCAGCAGCAGACATAAAAATATCCTGTCATTCTACGAATGCATTGCTTTCAAGTTATTTACAGCAAGAAAAGATCCAGGCCAATGCGAAAAAGACATAAATGCATCAAATGGCTTCTTTGGACTTCAGAAACCACATCTGTGATGGCTGCATAAAAGCCTCAATTTTTTAATTAAAATAAAAATTTTAAAAGGACTTTCTTAATGTCTTTATTTTTACATTTGGAGCATAATGCAATAACAATAAAACGAGTGGAAGTGAAGAAAAAGTTTCCAAAACATTTCATCTGGCTTATGGCCTAATGCTTTCATCCTGCCAGACATATTAATGCTTAGAGTTACTTTATCAATTACCAATAAATTAATCTGTATTTCTAGTAATGAGATTAGTACCAGGTAAGGTTGGAGGGATTTTCTGTAATAAGAAGTGTTTTTTAACAGGTGTGTGATTGATGGATACATTTTTTTCCCACTGAAAGGAGACCAATGTGTAGAATAATTAAAAAGTATCTTTAAATTAATTCAAATTATGAATGAGGGACTGTAAATTCTGTGGTGAATTCCAAACTGTAAAAGGTTGATAAAATTCAATTGCACTTTTAATTTAAGATAATGCACAGTAATGTATGGTATTAAAAGCCTTATTTTCTGGTGTTCTATAAAAAAAATGCATCATACACATTTGCAGGAGAGTGCTGTGAGGAATAAACACACTTTTCAGGCTCAGTGTCTCCTCTGTAGGAGAAAAAGAGGCTATGCTGCAACACAATTAGGATTTAGCCCAGCTGCTTCGGGTGCACTAAGGCTAAGCATTAAAGGAAAAGAAGAATCAGATAAGCTTCGGCCACCAATTCCTTTCAGGGAACATATTCTGTCTGCAACTGGTATTTTTTTCTGACTTTTCTGCAAGCAGACTCTCAGACATTTGTTTTCAAGTCAGTACAAGGAGCTTAGTTTCAAATGGTTCTTGATAGTAAAGGGATCTTCATGATTCTAAGGGACCGTTCTATATTGGATTTTGTTGCTTATGTCCACACTTTTGGTCATTTAAGCACATAACAGAAAGACATGTAAAGCTGTACCTTTATAGTTGCTAGTGCTACTTCCATTATTGCACACTGCCTCAGGGTCAGGCTTCTGGCTTCCTCTCGAATCACATGGTCCTACAAAGCAAGTTAAGACTGCAGTTGGTTTTGAGACAGTATTGTGGCCTGTCCTTGAAAAAGCAAATAAACAAAGGAAGCCATCAAATGCTCCTCAAGCCTCTATGATTAAGAGAGATTAATTCAACTTCATACTTCTTTTACAATAAATTAGAACCTAAAGCAATCACGTTTCTTGAAAATACAGGCTGTAGGGATAAAGAGCTAATGTTTAACACTAAGCATCTGTGTAACTTTATTTCTTTCCCCAGGATACAATATTTCTCCCTCTCTGTGGGGGGGGGTTGGGGGTGGGTGGGGTGGGGGGCAGGGAAAAGATTAAGTAGTACATTTAAAAAAAATGTATTAATAAACCTGTCATTTAACTAACATTTGTTAGTGCCCTGTGTTTTTTAAAAAGGGTTTTCTATAAGAACAGAAGTTAAAGATTTATAAAGTGACTACACTCATGTGAAATCTTTTCCTAAAACAAACATCCTCCGATTTACTTAGGCAATATTCTACCTCCTCTAGCAAACTGAGCAATTATTCATAGAAGCATGAATTACCACATTTCTGTCCAAAATTGAAATCCTAATGGAAAAATTGATTGGCAAACAAAGTGACATCAATATCAAGTGACTGAGCTCTCCATCAAGTGTGTTATGGACTTCAGTGCTGTAGTGCTGATGAGTTCATTGTAGAGGTACATCCTATATCTCAATACACACCAAAAATAGTGCACAGAAAAAAAAAATTACTGTATCCCCACCTTAGAGGCTTTTTAAAGAACTGGTTCTAGAAGGCAATAAAAAGATCTCATAATTTACTCTTTTTTGTGATTTTTAATGCTTAGTAGGCCTATTTGTGTAACATAGCAATGACCTCTTCTTCACCTGTCTAGTGATCCCTTACCATAGTAAGCATACAATTTGTAGTCTTAATTTGGTTTAATGAGACTGTAAAATCATTACTCACCTGTTAATAGTTTCTGCTATATTCAATCTTATTGTTGTAACTAAGTAATAAGCTATAATTGTAAATAAGCAATATTATTGTAAATAAGAACAAGAATGATGCATGGTTTTTCAGTCACTAATATTTCATTCATTTTTTTTTCATTAGAGCAAGCCACTCATAGTTTCATTCGGCTCCATTACCTTGAGTTTTGACAGTTGTCCAAGATCTTTGGCTGCACTGAATATCATCTGGGGCCCCTGTAATCAAATTGAAAATTCAGGAAACAGACTCACTACAGTGTGTTCACTTTTCATGTCAACATGATCCTATTTTCTGATAGGACATCAGCCAAAGCCACTGTTTCGCAAAGCTAAATAGAAATTTCAATTACACAAGATGTATTTTCATCCAGTTGATAAGGCCAAGTGGTTGAATGTCTGCAGCATGATTCCTTCCAGGATCACGTATTTGATACAAATACTGCATATTCTGTTGATAGTGGCTTCTTGTGCTCCTATCTCTTCCATTTAAAATTTTGAAGCTAAGGCCGGAATTGTTCTTACACAGCATGTCAGTGTGAGATTTGTCCATAATCGTAGCTCTCATGTACTAATATAAACAAATTCCTCAGTGCAGGGGAAGCTGAAAAAGCTTAACTGTCTACAGTGACATCTCAGTTGAATCACACACAGCACAACTGTGTGCTGCTAAGCCAAAACCATTTATGTTTTTACGAAAAGATACCAAAGTATTACAAACTTAAACCAATATTTTACAATAGCCAAATCCTGGAATGCCACCAAAGGCCAATGACTATTCTATGATTCTATGATTCTATGTTTGTCTTAGACAAACAGAATCAATGCTTACACGTTTTATCACGATTATTGCAAGAAACATAATTACTAGTGCATTACTCAGCAGTTCAGCAAGACACAGTTCTGAGTATCTGGATTTCAGGAAAAAATGTCAGTCCCACTTATATAGCACAATACAGATCAATTTTTTATTAGTCTTTCTGCTCCAAAACATTTCAGTTTCAAGAAAAAAAAAATTGCTTGTGTATGGTTCAATTGCAAAAGATGTAATATAGAACTGCAGCTGAAACTGTCAGTATTTATTAGTAGTGATGATAGTAAGATAAATCCAAAAATTACAAAATAAATAAATCCAAATGTCTGTGCCTCTTACCTCTGAGGGAAAGTAATTCTCAAGGCTACAAAAAGGAAACACGTCTCTTACAGTACCCTGCTTTTCATTGATTTTGTTTAATTGTGTGTTCAGCAGTAAACAGAGCTAGCAAATTAAAGGAAACTAGCTATACACCTTTCACCATTGCCTGCCGACAGGGACAATTTATATAGAGGCTACAATAATAAAACCCCAGTAACTGGTCAAGTGTAGCAATCACATGCAATAGCACAAGTACTAATCCAGTAACGTGTGGGGACACTTACAGTTTGGTCTGTCAGCGGTGGAAGCACAACTTGTTTTTCTATTTTGTTCAAGACTAACTTCCAGAGCTCTTTTAAAACCCGTTTCAGAACTGTCTTCTCACAGATTTTAGCAGACACACTTAAACTGGAATAAAATAAAACACAAACCAGTCTCTAGACTAGCATCAAGACTTCAGAAGTGCTGTATCACATATACTCAGATTAATGGACATTATGGCTTAGCTTTTCTCTACAAATGAGGACTTCTCAACGGATTAGTTATTTTGCATTTCAACAGTGAATATTTTTGGTAAAAAGAAAACACATGCAGATTATAAAATCACGTAAATCTCCACTTTCCAATTTGTTACTTATTATATTACTGATATTCATTGAAAAAAAATGCAAAATGATGCTGAGTTATACAGGTTGATGGATGAAACAATTTAGCACTCCTAAGCCCTTAAATTAAAATTTTATTATATAATTTATGTCTTAAAAATAAAAATCAAACATCTCCTTTGTCCTGTGTTTTCTACTGTGATGTAGAATTGAGTGCTGATAGCTAATGCAAATTCAGGCCTATAATTTGCAAGCATTTATTTCTATATATATACTGGCGAGTCTGCGCACTAACATCTTCTATTACTAAGAGGGTCCATACACTTACACTTTTTTCTTTATTTAAGAGTATATTCATAAACCATCTTGTACATATGGCATGATCAAGTAGTATCATGAATAAAGTGCTGCTGTTTTCAGGCATAGGAAGAATATTTCACAATAATATCATGCAAATGCTTTGGTGGGTAATTTTGCAGAATCGTATCTATTAATGTAGAAAAGTATTATTGTAACATCATTATACATATCACATCATAAATATGCCAATTCATATTTCTAGCATCTCTTACTACTCCTTGTAAGCAAATAACTAAAACCATAATTAAAGAAATAACTGAAACCCAGACCATATTAACATGCTATGTCTGTAGTCCTCATAGAAAGATATATTGTAAGAAAGTTGATACTCCCTAACAGATTTGGTTTGTGGGTTTGGTTTTGTTTTTTTTTTTTTTCACATCTTTATTTTCTGTGTATGGGTTTAGCACCTGCTAAAATTCTACTTAACATTCCTGTGGTGAGGAATATTTTCTATTCCAACAGTAATTTAAAACCCATTTTTGTTTCCATTATGCCATTATTCAACTAAATCTCTAAGAAGCTATGAAGTCAACTTTGAGAAATGGCAATTTGGAATTGAACCTGACAAGCAAAAGGCAGCTTGCACAGTTTCTTAAATGAGCTTAGGACAGTCTATGCAAATGCATAAACACTTTCACCTTCTCTTCAAGACTTGTGTGACAATTAAAATTTAAAATCATACTGCTTGAAAGAAACACATACCCCTGTTGTAACTTATCACATGGGATGAGGTACACTGCTAAAAATAGGCTGACACATACAGATAAAGCAGCTAAAATGTCTTCTGGGCCAGGAACCCTGGCAAAATATGCAAACAGATTAAGCCTAATATTCTGCACACATGGAAGTACTACAGATATTAAAAATACTACAGTGTGTTTCTAGGTCTTAATGATGCTTCAGGGTAAAACCAACTATGCCTGATCGTAGTGTCCTGTTCCTAGTCTGTCAAGCTTACGTTTTGTCCAGGAAATCCATGAGAGGCTGAAGCACAATCTCAGCATCAATGGCCGCACTATTCTTATTGCCTGCTGCACTCCCGTTTCCTCTCATTTGATTCAGTTCATTGCTCATTTGTCTTATGCAATCTTCAATAATCAACTGGAAACTACAGGATGGAAAAAAAAAAAAAGAAGAGAGAGAATGAAGGAATTCTATGACAGAAAACAACATTTACCATTTTGTATCAGGTTCTTCAACACGACTTAAATCTTCTTTGCAATGATGCGAAGTTCACAAAGGCAAGATACTACAGGTGCTACAGACCAAAAATAACACCTCCCTAAGGATTACAGCTCATAGAACTAACTTATGTACTGTTTTGATTTTCCCCCTTGTTTCTGTTCTGTCACTGTGCATTTCATGACCTTACAGATGTGCCAAGTAATTATTTTCTGGAAGCAATAGGGGTCCCAGAACCTGTAGTTCAGGCTATGACTGACTAACAACTAGCAGCCACTTTTCAAGGTTTTAGTTTTGTGTGAAAAGGCAATAGAACAGCTAACTATAAATTATTTTTCTCTTGATGGTTTGTATGAACCAAGCTCTCATCCTTTTCTTGAGGTCAAATAGAAAACTGCTACTGATTTTGCCCCATTTAGCTCTATTTGGTCATTTGCTAAGTTTCACGGAGACAGCACCACCAGAAGCCTGAGTATTTATTCACGACAAGACAGAGCTAAAACATTTAGACTGTTTAAAATACTCTTTTGCAAAAAAAGCCCAACCAAACAACCCCAAGAAGCAGGCAGACTCTTCATCCCAGAAGGAATCCTTTCTACTTCAAGGTGAGTGGGAACAAATTCTTCCTCTACAAGCTGTATGTGTTCGTTTTTCTGAAGACTGTTTCATTTCTTAATTGATCTGGCTGAGCAATGTGTCTGACAGTCTTTGTGTCATTGATGTGATACAGTCTTCAATCAATATATTTAAACAATGCAGAACAGCAGCTGATCAGAGTCAATAGTTCAGAGGCAGAATAAGGCTCAGCACACATGGTAGTTTGGTTTATGGATTGATTCATGATTAATTAAATTTGTTTAGGCTTAGGAACAGAAATGTAAAATGGAGGCCTTAAATATATCAGGCCTATTAATGTGAAATGATAAATGGCGGAGATTAACTTGAGGAAAGTGAAAGAGGATTTACTGTGAGAGAAAAGAAATGTTACAATTAGGCAGTGAGCTGTTCCAGCTACATGGCTAATCATAAAAACAGAATCCAAATTTCCATGTGGAAGCACTGGAAACTTTTTGAAGTACATTTGGATGTGTACCTGCTTACACACTTCAAAGCCCCAGATAAAATCAACATGAAGTTGTTATTGAAGATGCTCATGTAAATCCTTCTGACCGATCCCTCCAATAAAAGCTAAAATAGTGCACTGGCTTTTTTTATTAGTACCCATCTTTGAAACATTGTTAACCTCACAAATTCCGTCAATAAACTGACCCACGAGGAGTGTTGTAACTATCTGGAGCATATCCTAGATTGAACTGTTCCTGGGTTTTATTTGCAGAAACCTAGTTGGGTCATTCAGAAAGAAGCCCTGGAAAGAAATTATATTCATGCACTGTCAGTGATCTGAGAACCAGGGCCTGGGAGGAAAAATAAAGCAAGACAATATGAGAAACTAAGCACACTCAGAAGAAAAGTGGACACTGGCCACCCAGCCAGTTCAATGGATTAAAAAAGCAATTGCAGACTTTGCTTAATGAATGCCACTACAGCACTAATCCCTCTTAGATTCCTTTTTAATTGGAAGCAAAAATACCATACAGCTTTTTATAGCAGAGGCACTGCTGGCACAGCACCGTATCAATTGAAGACTGCAGCATGCTCTCTGATTAAGGAAATATTTTGAGAGTAAGGCTCATCAGACAGTTCTTACAGAGCTACAGGCAAGCTGGTGACCCAAAGAAGGCCGTTCCCTGGGACCTCTTGAAACAGGCTAAACATAGACATTGCTGGCTAAAGCAGGCTCTCAGCCTCAGGAAGCAACATAAACATGGTCAGAGAGAGAAGTTTAACATAGCATCAGACAAGAAAAAAACCATCAATTTTTGCTTTCCAGAAAGCAGAACAAAAGCCACCAGCCTCACCTTGTAGCATGTTCATGCCCACAGATGATTTTCAGTTTTGTTTACAGTGAAGTTACTGCTGTCTGTTTCAGAGTCTAAACACATACACACACACATGTGCGCAACACTTCATCAGGGCAGAAGCAAACTTTATTTCAGGACATCCAACCACCCACCCAGACTTAATCAATGAGGTAGGTTTTTGAACAGGAGTATTTCTCTAAGGTTTGCCATAAAAAAGTCTCATTACCTGGCAGCGTATGTTACACTGAGTTCATCCAAAACGTTGCTAAGTTTCACCTGAAGTTCTTTTAGAAGAACACTAGCTTCAGGATCCAGCTGTAGAGAAGTAATGTTATATTTTAATTATACACTATGTTTTGGGGATTTCCATTACAATTAATGAATTAGAAATTACATGCAATGGTACACTGCACTATGGAACAGCAAATGTGGAAACACCTCTTACAACACTGGGTTGTTTTAGCAGGCCTAAAAATCCAATTACAAAAGAAAAAATATAAAAGTGAAAAATTGTACTGTTAGAAATAAAAACTGCGCCATTAAACAATGTCTTTCTATAGGATGGTGTAAATTGTGTTAGCAGTCACAAAAATAGAGCTACTAATACTAGATAAATGGCATTCACAAGGCATACCAAGAGAAAGATTGTAAGAAATTAGTACCTGCATTAATAACGCTGCACATCTTTATCTTTTAACTATTTCTTTTACGTTTCACCACTGTCAGTAACTTTTTTGTGATTTGTGTTGAAGATGTTTCCATATTCCCAATAATGCAGTGCAGAAATAGAATAGCCAGCACTGGAAGACATAGACTAGAGACTATCCATGCTGCTCCTATTGATGTAGTGTGAGGGAGGGGGATCTACAGTACTTCTGTTTCTAAAAGCCATTAAGGCATACATAATTCAAGCACGGAGCAACACATTCTGATGCACAGGGAGAACTGCTCCTGTACATCTGATAGGAGTTTTCTAAATATAGGAAAGAGGAGAATGCAGGGGAGTGATAGAATTCTGCATTGAGAGGAATGGGGATCCATGCATAGGTATTTAATCAAAAAGTTCTCTATGATACTGATCTGCAGCTCGTTTATTTGCTAAGCATTCTTTTCAAATTAAAAAAAAAAAAAATGACTTTTTTGTCTCCTTGAGCTTAAGCATTTAGGAAAATAGTTACAGTCAATTGTGGGATGTGATTGGTGATCATCAGGATCAACAGCTGAATGTGAATTAACAGCTGATGCTCCAGGTCATTCAGCTATCTACATCACAATCTTGAGGAATGATTTTCTATTATAATCCTCAAATTCTGCACTCTATTCTGTGGGAAGGTCCAGTACAGATCTTCTGACATTTCAAAGGAAACTGCACACTTAGAACACATAATCAGGTCTGTCTCTATTTGTGGTTTTGTATCTTTCATTTCACTAGAGAATTATACTGCCTCTGGTGGCATACATAAGGAACACAAATTTAAGACCACTAGGATATTGACATTTAACAAATACTGAACACACAAGCATTCACACCGAGCATCGTACACATCAGAGAAAGTACAAAATACCAGGCAGGCAAAAGACTTAAAATTTCTTAGCAGATCATGCGTGAGCTGGAGAATCATCTTGTTACTGGGAGTGCAAAGGCAACTGCAGTTACTTTCTATCAGAAGTTGTTGTGATAACCAGAAAACAGAATATATTTGCTAAATTCACCTGGAACTGGACTTAGTCTGGCCCAAATTGGATTAAATACTAGTATCAGATTGTGGACATAAGACACATTGTAGAAAAGTGCATGCAAGTTCTAGATGTTTTTGAAGATCTTTGTGCTCACAAATTGCATGAACAATTTTGTGTGTGCACAGCTGGAGATATCTGGCAGGACATCCAGCCCTGTGTATACACATGCTCATGCTTATTAACGCAGTGTCATAGGGAAGAGTGGAATACAAAGAGGTATGCAGGCTGACCATCCAGGTGCTAGATACTGAGGATGTTGTGCTAGCCAAGAGCGTGTTAAATGCTATTGTTATGTTTGTTTAACTACTGGACAATATGGTAGCTTGAGGATCTCACTAGGACTAAAATGTGCACTTTTCATTTATTTTACCACGTGCTTTCATGTGCTACTGACTTCTCAGGGCAAATCAGAGGGTATCAGCCCTTAACTGGCATCATCCAAATATACCACAGCCATTCTGCTATGGTGCAGCTAAGATGGGAATTGTTATGGTGATTCTATACTGAGGAGTTCTGGATTGACTTCACAACTGGTAAAAATGGTTTAGGATTGCCTTGTGCAGTGGAGATAAGGTAAGTCAGTTTTTGGTACCTCTGCACATCACACACTAACTACTGTGTATTATCTTCTGTACATCTTATCTTTCATGTATAAATTAATCTATTGATTTTTTTTAATATTAGAAACATTTTAAACAAAGCAGCAATGGTGCTTTACTAAAAAAAAAACCAAAATTTTGGAGAAAATGTACTGCAGTTGAAGCAGGAAGGGTTACTTTCTTCCTCAAATATTCCTAAAGGTTGTGGTTCACAAAACGATGAAGCTGCTCAAAATCATCACAGTTTAGCAACAAGCTCAAAAGGGAATTTTATTTGTACTTTAGAAGGATCTATTATTTCAGCAATAGTTTGAACAACTCCTACTAACACATTTTATACCAGGTTTCCTTATTCTCAGGAGGACATTGTGTGAGAAACTCACTATAACAACTGCAAATGGTTTGGCTTAATGTTGTCAAGCTGCAAGGCTTATACGCAGATTGACATCACATTCCCCTCTGCAGACAGTTACATATAGCTCTCAAAACCACTACGTAAAGGAGTTAAGTTTTCCAGTGAGGAAAATCAGTGATAAAGAGATTAATTCATTGATCTAAGGCTTTCAGTGACCAAGACAAGTCATCTTCACTGTTCTTGACTTGGTTGAGATTAATTACTAGCAAGGGAGTAACAACAAAAATACCCATCTCTGTTTCATGAGCCAACCTGTTTCTGTAGAGTGCTACATTATTATAGGAAGTGTATAAGAATGCAGGTAAATGCAACCTGTAATTCTTTGTACTAGTTACTATTAGCACTTTAAGGAAATAGATTCAAACATGCTCAGCTGCAGAAATCTCAGCTACCCAGATGTGATTACATGATGAATTACAGGACCAACCGATCCCTAATGTTACCCTATTTTGCAATCAACCAGAAGAAAAGGATGAAAGTGAGACAAAAGGCAATGCTGATCAGCATCTAAAACATCATACAGGGATATACAGAGATGACCATGAAGGATCTACAATGTTGGGGAATTTTTCTCTTCAAGTCTCATCTGCTCTATAGAATTTGATGAAGAAGTTAAAAATAGTAAGGCATGCCTAAATGATATTTCAGGAAAATAAAAGGAAAAACCCCAAACTGATTACTTGGGGGACAGGGAAGGGGAGGGGGAGAGAGAGAGAAGATGAAAGACAGAAAAGACCAATTATCCCTTAGCTTCTTGGTTTCCATTTATAGTCCATAGCATGTGTGGGCTTAAAATATAGTGGTAGGCTGCCCAGGTATCAAAGTCTGAAGATTTTTAAAGAGCAAACTTCTTTGCGTAGCTGAAATCTTATTAATCTGTTAACATGAAAATCATTGTCTTGTAGCAATTCTTAATTTCCTCAGCTTCCTTTGGTTGATAAGTATTTCTGTTATTTTGCCATCTTCTTAAATAATAAAGTTACAATTTAAGCTAAACAGAAATTACTTATAGATTTGTTTGCACACTTCAGAAGATCTGTTACTTTTGGATTATTAAATAGATAATTAGAAGCTCAACATTTTCTGAATGCTAAACATAACCAGAGGATACTTTTGCTGAATGGGTAAAAAAAAAGACATAAGAAATATTTGAACGTCACTGTTTCTAAATGCTGCCTGTCTAAAGCTGAATTTTTTTATACATACAATCCTCATAAAAGTGTTAAAGATCTGATGAATTTGACTGCTTTTGACATAATATATTAGACTGAGCTACTCCATGTCGTAATTTAGTGTGTTTTAGTATGGACATAATCTTGTTAAACTCAAATTTGGTAGTGTTTCTATAGGAAACTACAGAGACACAAATTCTTTTTGCATGAGTTAAATGGACCCTCCCTAATCTGAATTCCACTTATCTACAATTTCACAGCTCTGTTTATAGTTTCCTAATGGGACCACCTGGTTACTTCTGTTCAGAAGACAGTTGTGCATGTAGGAAAGATACAGGTATTTATTAGATCAGCCACTTCAGTAGTTCTGTTTGTCTCTGATAGACATGATCCTTTCTCCACCCTGCCACCCAACTATTCTGTCTTGAGATGTTTGGCTGCCACTGCTGCAAGTACTAAAGCCTTTGACTTTACAGACTTAAAGATGGACACTTCAGAACTGTTGTGCTTAAGTCTGGGCCTCTGCCTTTAGGAACATTCTTACAGGAATTCCTAAGCACTACATGTAAAGTTGGAAATGAACTTAACTAGAGTGGAAATATGATTTACCTACAGCCAAGTTAATACTGTTATACAAAAACAACCTGCTCTTGCTTTTCAGTTTTTTGATCCTAACTGCTGTAACTCATTTCTGCCATGTTCCGTGATCTCGTGAAAAGCAACAGAAGCACTAACTTTTTACTTTCCCTTTTATCAGCTTCCATCTTGTCAGACATGAAAAGAGGACTTAGTGCAAATGTACACACTCCTTTTGGACAAAGCAAATGAGAGCAAAACCACAATTATATATTATGATAAACTGGTCCCATCATTTTGCACTTGAGCTCTTCTGCAGAAATCTGTCAGGTTGTGCCCCACTTTACTACTCTATTACGGCAGACTGTCTTGTTTATGTAATTGTAATGTACCTCTGGCTACAGCAGAAGAGGCCTGTTAATAGAGGAACTCATACTGCTCAAACTATTTTATTTTAATGGCAGGGGAGTTGAGAGACAATTTTTATCTCTATTTATAGAGCTTCCTGCCCTGCAAAATGCAATAAGCCTGCTCTGAACATAGGGCTGCCTGACTGTGGTATTTTGACTGAGTAGTTTGAAAAACATACTGTTCACAATGTGACACTAAGGAGATTAACAGCATTTAATTTTTCTTAGAATTAGTTTTGCTTCAACTGAATTAGGTCTTATTATTCTGCTGAAAATCATCTGATTTTTTATGCCCTCTACAAACAAGATATTAAACTATTGTCTCCCTGGTTACAGATTTTATTGCTGGCTTTGTTTCTTGTAAGTGCCAGTACAATAACACAAATTTGCTATGAGAATAGCTAGGGGAGTAAGTATTAAATTTGAAGACAAACATTTTAGGGACACTTTGATACATGTGACAAAAAAAATAACATGAATGCACTTTTCTTCTAGAAACAACCCCAATAAGAAACAACAAAACTTTGAATGTACTTTTTAGATCTTTTTTTATGGACTATGAATCAAGGTGCGCTTCAGGTAACAAAGGGGGAAAAGTATCTCCAAATTCTCTCCAAGGGTTGAACATTGCACCACATCTGTAGGAAATGTTGTTTTGATACTGCAACATCCTTATTAATATCAAAAAAGGAAGTTATCAGGAGCAAAAGGAAAACATAAGAGAATGAAAGGCAAAATATTTGTAGTATTTGCAGAGTGAAAGGGGATTAACAGGAACCACAAACCCAGTCACGACTGGGTGATAAATACATCTGTTCAAAGTCTGATATAAAATTTTCAGTGACAACAAGGCAGCTGAAGTTCATTTTGTGTTCTCTGCAGCAGGAAACTTTTTTGCCGTGGCAGCTTCAAGAAGCTATTGCTAGCTCAGGAAGGTAATCTGTAGGTTCATTGGCAGGTGCTATTCATTGCATGATGTGGGACTGTCTTATCTCTGCACTGTCCCACTGTGGATGTGAAAATAGAAAAGAAAGTATTTTCTAATTCTCTTTGTAACATGGTCACATTCCATCAAATTTTTGTGGAACTATCAAACTACAGTCTCAACAAAAAGAGCTGATATATGTGTAACTTCTTTTTTTAAGCCAACTACTGATAAGGACAGTATATTCATGACCTAAATATTGCTTTTTAAGAAGATGACAGTTTTCTATAGCTTTAAAAAGATGTTAATTTCTTCATTAGTTTACAAAGCAGTCAAGAACTAAAATCAGCAAAGTACTAAAGCACACGTTTACACGTCTTTACTGTTGACAGGATTTCAGGTACTTTTAAGTCTTCTGAAATATAAAAGGAGATAAAGCTCAGCATGCTCTGGACTGTTGAGCAGCAGCTCTCGGTGAAATGGTGCTAAATCTTGAATACAAGCAGGCCCTCAGACAGTGAAAAGTGCACTTACAAAATGTTTTATAGATTTTTAGAATCTCTGAAAGACTTTATGCTAACTGCCTAGTAAAACTTAGAAAAACTTAGTAAAACTTCAATTGAGAGTGTCAACTGAATGCCCAAGCATAGCTCTTTTTGATTTTAGATCAGAGGGGATTACACAAATGCATCAATGGAAATTAGTAGGAAATGTGACTGGTTTTGCCTTAGAAAATATGGTCAGGAATAATAAAAGATGCTTACTATCACAAACCTCATAAGAAAATCTCTCTCCTTCTTTCTTCTGCTCAGTGGATTGCAAGTCAAAGGCATTAGACAAAGACATGACACATTACAGACAAAGTACAAAGCACATATTCTATGAAATTTCCAGATTCTGGCAAAATGTACCAATATGTAAAAAAAGCAAATAGTCCAATACAAACATTAAAATAAAGCTGGCACTACAGATTGCAACACAAAACACCCAGTGGTGATTGAACTTTACAGATCATTAGCATATTTCTGTGAAACATTGTCAGGTCTCTCAAATATTGTCAGGGTAATAAACGTTCTTGTAGATTTTTAGTTTTTAAACATTTTGATTTTCTTTGCAAGCAGAAGTGAAGGCTGTGAGTAGGTTGCAAACGTGGTGCTAATGATTTCTAAGGAACTTTGAATGAACCAGGAAACAAATATGACTCACCTCCTTTCCTCCCATGGACTCAAACACTTTCTCAAGCTGGACTCTTAATTGTTGAATGTTGTTCATCAAGATACAGGGCTGCAAAGAGAGTACCAACATGTTATGTTCCTCTTATGTATGCAGCTGAGAACCTTCTCTCAAATAGCTGAGCAGTTTTCAGATCCGCATATTGCATGTTCTGGAATTTATAACCCATGTAGTTGCTAGTCATATTCAATTCGGTTACAGTAATGTGTTACCATCTCTTGGAGAGCAGCCACAATAATGATAAAAGTACTTTAAGAGTGAAAATAGACTGGAGGAAAGAGATCGCCAGATTGCTTTCTAGACTCATTCTTTGCAGACAACTGACAGCGCTACAACCCAGATAATGGCTGATGCTTAAGTATTTGAATAACTCAGTAGGCAGTTCTGTTGATGACAGTATTTCAGAAATGTACCTTTACATTTCTTGAAAAGTTGGTGAATGAATTCTGCAATAGAATTTTGTAAACACACTATTTTTGTCTAAAAATATTATTGTTTAAACTCATTTCCAGGGCAGAACACAGTCACAGTGTAAAAGACAGCAACTGCTCAATAAATAGAAGGTAAAAAGTAGGACATAAATATAAGTAAGACACTTATTACAAAATTATGAAAGAAAAACTCCATTAGTAGAATTTTGTGTACTCAGATGCCATTGCATGTTAGTTTGGCATGATGCAGGGCAATAAGACAGTACTTACTAAAAGAATTCTAGTTGGCCAAGGTCTGTGATCTAGTGCATAAGTGGATTAATGTAGACACAAGTAATATATTTCAATAAAACACATAAACTTTTTCCAGGCATTACAGAGATTGATACTCAGTTGTACCTTTCTAGTTAAAAGCATGTTAATAGCACTGAAATATGGTAGGATTAGATTTAGGTATTCTAAAGATCAGTAATGTGATTTAACAACTTCTGCATTACTCTCAAAGGAATTTGGTGTCAGAGTCCTTCCCAACTGGAGGGAAAAAAAAAAGATGAAATTTGATCTAACTTCTTAATACTTGCATTAATGCTTCCCGATAAAGCGCCTTATTTGTCCTCCTGCAAAAGACAGCGGCCTTTGCATAATGGTTGAAATACCACCTTTCTTCCTGTCTTTTGAAAAATCCACAAATCCCACTTCTTCTGTTTGTTTATCTATCTTCTATTAATTACTGATCACTTTCTCTTCCTCTCCTATGCCATCTCCTCTTTTCTGACATACTATTTTTGAAATTATTTGCAATATCACAAATCAATGATTATAGAATAGAATTATAGAATCAACTAGGTTAGAAAATACCTTTACTCCTGGACTGCCAAGTCCACCAATAACCCATGTCACTAAGGGCTTCATCTACCATGATTTCTGATCTGGGAAAAAGAAACTGAATATAACAACTTGATTCTTTTGTTCAAGTCAAGTGCAAATGCCTTTGGCAATACACTGAAGCTATGAGATAAATGCTTCATATTGAGTCAGTTTTCAAAGTTTCCTTTGAGGCTAGCTAAGGCTGCTTTTTCAAAGTCTAAGTTTACCTTGGCTAAATGGAAGATTTTCTATTCCTGCCAGTAAATAACAGAACCAGAGCTTGGAAACATTCTCATGTCATTATTTCAGTATCATCTTGCCCTTCATAATACGCTTTGCAGCAATTTACAGGAACCAGCCAGATAACACCCAAAAGTGAATGGCAGGTACAGTACCTAAAACTAAGTTTGCTTGCAAACTCTGACAAGAGGTAGAAGATAAGAGGATGTTTCTACATTAGATACGTATCTTTGTGAAAAGCACCTCTGATATGCTTTTATCTGAACAGTTTATGTGCTCATTTTATAATGTATAATAAAACAGTAAAAGTATTGACTTGAAAAACAATGCCAAAATCTAATAATAAAAAGTATTTTTTAAACCTCTTATCAACTCTAATGCAGGAGATGGACTGTTGATACTTCAGATCAACAGATCAAATGGTCTTTTATTAAGCTAAAAGTATGTATTTCAAAAAGGTAGATTCTGTTAAAAATATTTGTCCCCCAAAGCATTTGATATAATACTTCATACCATGAAGTATTATGAGATTAATTCCATCTAAAGCCTTAGCAAACATTGGCACATCAGGTGGCTTTGGAAATCAATCACCCCAACAATTAATAAAATCCCACTGGATTGGGTAAAAGACTTCACAGTTTGACTCAATGACTCAACACTATTAAAAGTAATTTAATCTAGAAAGTAGTAAGATTTACTTAATATTAGCATTAAATTGAGAGAAAAGAAAAAAATAGCTACAAATTTTATTTCTTTTTTTTTACATTAAGTTTTAAGAATAGTTATGTCTTTTATTGGATTAAATAAGAGACAGATTGGCTTAGATGAAGCTTTGTTTGGACTGATTAAAGTAGACGTGTAATGCATTCACTCCTCCATACTGGGGAGAGTGTTATGTTCTCTTCAGCTCTGTATTTGCCCTGGTGCAACAGAGGTAATTAATATGTAGATGTACCTGGAAAGTTAAAAATACATGAAGATTTACATCCTGCTCCATTAGTGGGAGGAAAAAAGGCAATATTGTGGGGTGGTCTATCATATACCAACTGGTATTCAGTGACAGGATGCGTGGGAATGGTTCAAAGCTGCATCAGGGAAGGTTCAGACTGGATATCAGGAAACTTTTCTTTATCAAGAGGGTGCCCATAACACTGGAACAGGCTTCCTGGAGAGGTGGTCAATGCCCCAAGACTGTCAGTGTTGAAGAGGCATTTGGACAATGCCCTTAACAACATGCTTTTGGTCAGCCCCATAGTCAGGCAGTTGGACTAGATTATCATTGGAGGCTCCTCAACCAAACTGTTCTGTCCTGTAACTGGCATATTTCCTAGTGTTTCTACAGCTGTAAGACTGATATTTCTTACACAATGGTATATAAAAATTCTACCTAATAATAAAGTTTGGTACTTTTATTTATTAATTCTATTTTAGCCAAAATTCTCTAAAAGGAACACAATGGTGTCTTTCCTAACAAATATATCTTCAGGCTGAAAAACTAGGAGGTTTAGTCTTTTGCAGTGTTTCCTATAAGAGGAACCACCAATAACTGATATTGAGCTGCAATAGATATCTTTTTTATTTCTATTACTGTGTGTATGTTGGCAACCTCTAGATTATGACAGTCTCTCATACTTACAGAGAGTACTTGCAAGAATGAGTGCATCCTCAAGCCATGCACAGAGATGTTAACAAATACAACTGAGATCTGTGTATGAGCCGTGTAAGGGCTGCAGTTTTAAAGGTGAACAGTATGAGGATGGTGCTGCAGTTATTCATCTAATCATAGAGTGATACCAATAACTGTAGCAGACGCAGTGCTAAATGTTACCTGCCTTGGGAGTAGCAGTTTTGACTGAATATCAATAATTCTGAAAAGTCAGTTTAGATGAACAATTTTCCTTGCTTGTGTTAAGCTAATGATAATGTCTTGATTTGTTTAACCATATTTTTAGTGTACATATCTCATTTACATCTGAGTCTATGCTAATCTAGACCTCTGTTAGGGAGTCCCTTGTAAGCAGTGAGGCAACAGAATAGCACATGATTTTCTTGTCACTGCTACATAGATAAAGCACAGAGAGTGAATGGTAGCAGCAGCAAAGTCTGCACACATTCCCTGCATAGGAAGCAGTAATTTCATAAATTCTGTAATGAATAAATTCATAAAGAGAAGCAAGCCAATGCAAAATGAAACCTCAACCAAAAATATTTTCTCCTGTTTGGGAAAAAAAAGATACATTGCACATGGCTGTCATCCAGGGAGTGTTTCTGACCATCTCCTAAATTTTTTTCACTTTAACACTGAAATCATCAACTAAGTCTTTTAACTAATTCCACCTATTCCAGCATTTTACACAGCAATGTATGCAGCTATGAAAATATGCTGACTTTATTAAAAAATGAATCCAAACAAAAATCCCTTCCATCACTCAAACTTTTTCTCATATGCAAAAATAATTACATTTTCAAAAGTACAGCAAGTCATTTAAAGGTAATTTCTGCGGCAGAAACAAAACACAGCTTTTCACTCACCACATTTCCTTTATCACAATATGAACTGAAGTAACTTGAAATAATTACAGCATACTGAAGAAGCACTTTGTTGATAGTCTAGGAGAAGAGAAGAAACTTTACCATTTAAAAGTTCATGATGTAAAAATATAAGCATAAAATAAACACAAAAAAGAGGTTTATAGAAATGCTAGATTTTACAGGTGCTTACACATTTAGTCTATAGTATTTCCATGATATAATATCAGCAATCCTATGAGCATATTTTCAAATCCTTGCAAAACAGATGGGCGGTTGTTCTTAGAGAAGTATAGCCTTCAAAGCAAAGGTACTTTTAGTCATACTGCTTTTGAGAAGCTCTACTCCTTGAGATGTGGTGCATACTTAATGGAACAGTAGCAAGCTCAAAAAATCCTCAAGGGTGACAATGCACAGATTAAAAATATAATGGAAGAATAAGACCAAGGGAGTGCTGTTCAAAGCCTGGCTGCATAAGCTTACCTTACAATAATCATGTAAATAGGAACTTTGTTTGCAAATGGAAAACTGTTGTAATAGAATGGGAATAAATGTAAATGCTTTTTTTTTTAAAAAAAAAACCTAGCAGGACTAAATGGAAATCCAAAGCTTTTGAGGAAATGTTACAATCCAAATAAAAAGTCTAAAAAACCGAGTTTATCAAACAGCAGATAATTACCACCACCTCAGGGCCTCAATCAAAAACGTTTTATTGCCATACCCTGAATTTTTCTTTCTCTTGCACTGACTAATTAGATCATTGCATTGTATTTCAGTGAATTACTCCATTAATGGAATTGTAATCAGTGTTTAGCAAGAATAATCAGTTGTATAGCATAGACAAATATGAAATCTCAAAGAAAATAGAACTTCCCAAATGGGTAAATGATTTTGATAAAATAGATAAAAAAATGGTCTTATGCCACAGGTACCATGTCTTTTTAAGGATACCAGCCAGATACAAGAGATTGATTCTAAACAACATTGGAACTACTTAGCTTTTTAAGTACACGGCAACACAATGTCACTCTCTCTGAAGATTAGTTGGGATGCATTGAGTCTAATTTACCTTTGCAAATCTTCTCATTAAGTGAGATAGTGTTTCTGGGTTAGGACACTCCAGTTTCCTAATAATCTCAAAGCTTTGATTGAGCTGTGTGAAGACATCAACCACGGAACAAGAGAAGAGGGCATGATCTGATGTTTGCTGAAACTAGAAAGAAACCTTCACATGAGTTAATACTTGTTCAGAGATCAAAATGGATATTAACTGATTTTCTTACAGTTGAAAGTTCTCCTAGAGTCATAAAAAGTAATAAAAAAAAAATTAAAAACCAGTCTCATTGATAATACTGAGAAATGGAGCTTTTCATATTTCTGTCACTTTAAAACCTCTTAAAAATAAACCCAAAGTTACCTTTAATGACATCAGTATCACATCAGAGTTTAGTGAAACCATAGATTCAAGTCTACAGGGAATTTAGGGAGATGGAATTAGAGCAGGAATTTTTCCATAGGTTTATCCTCCAAGAACCATTACTGACTGTGTTTCTTTGAGGTGCAACTGTGGGACCAAATGTACTTCTGGTTTTGCAATACTAAATAACCATCTTAATACTTCATTATTTTCTTTAAACAGGAAAGGCTCACCCCGTCCTTTTTGTCTCTTTCTAGCGCTCCGTGAAGAAATTCCATTGAGACATCCTCATTTTCATCCAGCCACTGGATGACAAATGGTTCAAACCACCTCAAAATTAAAAACAATTTCATAAAGTGAGTACATTCCATAAATACCCTGAGTGATGCTGCACTATGCAGCAGTTTGGCATCATGCAGCAGTTCAGCATCTTGTGTCTTCACATCTGTTCTAGTTGCTAAAAAGTCATTCTTCAAAAATTTTTTTCACTGAAGACACCACGACTACTAAAACATCCTTCAAGTTCTGTTTCACCGCACTCTAACTGCTCAGCCCTAGCAATGTAAAATCAATGGCCATCAGAAAAATGTGTCCATGTTTTATAGGGGAACATACTCTGTGCAGTATATTTATTTTAGTGCCTTTTGTGTAGTGTTGGTTCTTTGTTAACATTTATTTTTCATTTGTATGTGAAATAGCTCAGATAAAGCTTTGCTTTCGCACAACATCAGCTGTGATTTATTTTTCTTTATTTTTTTAAAAGTTAATGCAACAACAGGCCCCAAAACATCTCAGCAAATCAGTAGACTGGCAGAAGATCAAGGAACGACATTAAAGATAGCTCACAGAAAAGGACAGAATGTATTAAATGAGGGAAGCAATGTGATATTGAAAACAGCTGAATATTAACCCAGTGCAGTAAAAATATCTTCAGTAACATACTCCATTAGCACTGCATCTTTATCCAAATTTGGGTGAGAAACAAATGCAGGGTCCTATAACTAATACTGCTGCTGTTCTCACATTTCATATCTTCCTCAGGCATTTTCTGACAAAAAATATTTTGTTATCTACGAAGACCTGCAGTTACAACAGTTGGATCAAGTGCCCTCTGAAATAGCTAATCGCACTTTAAATATCCAGACTGTTTAATTTGATAGAATGAAGAATTAAAGAGAAGGAAGTGCAGAAAGCAAAGAGTTGCCAGAGCTACACACCTTGAGATCGTGCACAAACTTGAGCATAAATGTTTGACAAAACTAAACCTTGCACCAAGACCAAACTCATGGGAAACTTCCCTGTACACTACTTACAGAGAGTATTCAGGCACCACATCCTTGAAAGCAGGGAGTTCTCGCACGTACTCATTATAAAACCATTTCACTTTGAAGTGCAAATTCATATAATCTGTGCTTTTGCATAACCACTGCTTTTCATGTTCTGCAATAAAAGGAGTTGAAATAAAAGCATTTAATATCATTCTAACCGTAAATAACATTCTTGTGCCTCAGCACACTACTGACTTAATTATACAGTACTTGTATTTTAAAGCACAAATGATTTCTTTTTAGAGGTGGTGGTGCCCACAGTTTCAGTCTTCAGGTTCTGAAGAATCTGAGACTCTTTCCAACTCTTCACTGTAGTGAGGAAATCCCACAAATTTGCTGATTTCCTGCCAGCAGATTCTTTGATTATTACAAAATGGTTAAGAAGCTGTGTCAAGGTATCAAGTTAGAAGGGACAACTAGGGTTGTGTAGTAGCCAAATGAAGTAATGAACATATAAATGCCAGTCCTGCATGAATCTGTGAAAACCTGCATTAGTAAATAGGCTGCTTTTATCACATATTATTAAAGAAAAGAAAGAGGGATCTCCACAGGCACCACCTCTCTGAGGAGTCGTGACTTGCACATTCACCTTTTCCCGGATCCCTAAAAGTGACCTAACACAGATGCTCTGAAGGAATGACATTCTTGTGTAAATAGAATGTAGTAAGAACTTTTCCAAAACTCCTGTTTGCTCCTTACTTCTCTTTGCATCGTAACAGCATTACACACATTTTTCACATCCGTATTTGGATGTGAACCTCATTTTTTGTAACAGCAGGAGTATCCCATCCTCAGTCACACACACACGTGAATATACCACTTGGTTCTCTATCAGTGTAAGTGCACTGTGAAATACATATTCTTTTTTTTTTTTTCAGATCTGACCAGGGACATTAACAAGCAGTGTTTAGTTTAATCTGCTAAATCAGTACTCCAGTAATATCACCATGCTATATAAGAAGTGTTTCAGAAGCGTATTATTATGCAGTGAATGACAAAGTTTTGTGGGAATCAGCTCATGAAGTGCCCCTGTGGGCTCTTACTGCCTTTTTAGCATTATGTTACCATTTTCACCTTCACTGCCTTTTCATCACGCTACAGAAAAATCAGTAAATCAGTTTCTGTCTAAATACTGCATTTATTCATGCCCAATTGATACTTGAGAGTACTACAAATCCCCCAAGCATAATGCCATTGGTTGCTAGCCTTAAACAGAATGACAGAGAAAGATGTATGCCTACTGTCATGGTTCTTACTTTATACAGACCTAAAGAGTCATATTTTTATGCTGGTACGAGTTCTTCCACAATTTACTATTATAGATTGTTAGGTAAGAAAATATTTGCTCAATAAAAGGTAGTTCTTTAAAGTGAGACCAGTCTTTGACTGAGAACAGTTACCTCATTGCTATCAAATTCAACGCACGCCTACTGCTTAAGTCATTATTAAGAAAAATGTGTCTTATATTGTAACCCAAGAGAGGAAATTCTGAAACGAATACCACTTATGCATTCAAACATTGCATGAATGGTTTATTAGACTTAAGGAAGTTTGCTGTAGGATCACGAACTAAGCAAATACTTATTTCAGTTTTAGAAATGAGCTGTTGCCAATGACAAACTTATCCAGGAGAGTACAACACACATAATGCCATTAATTGATATACCTTTTTTAAGTTAAGATCTAGATTGCCACGCATTAGAAATGGGCACATAAGTCATTAATGAATAATTGTGTTGGCTTGTTTTTTTTAAGTCTCCTGTGATGTTACTTGTAGTCACATAGAAGTGAAACATGCATCCTCAATTCCTAATTTTAACCCATGAGAACATCAAAAAATACTTCACATGATCTACCAAGTCATTCTGTATCCACGCATACTACATCTTCAGCTTATATAAAACAAAAAACAGAGAAAAGAGGTGTAGCCTATGACAATTTTACCTGGATATCAGATGGGTTTATCCATAGCAACCATGGATTTCAGTTAGAAAGCATAGGAACATCATTGTAGGCATTCTGAGTTTAGATTAAGACCAACAGATTGCTTTCTTAATTTCTGAAGAAATATATAAGTTTGCACAGGATATAGGTTTGCAGTTTGGAGATCTGTGTCTTTTTTTCCTGTAATGAAAGCTGACACCATGTTTTCTTACACGCATACATCCATTTTGGACTTTCTGGAAGACAGATGTAGCAGCTACACAATATGACTCTTTTGTCCACTACTGCTTTGCAAAATTATTATAATGCTGAGTCAGTCTTGAACTAAACCTGCCAACTGTACACTGTGCAAATGTGCTTAGCAGAGGTTATGAAAGAAAAAACAGACCTCTCTCATAACCGACTTTAAGAATTTCCAGTATAGCATTATTAAACTTTTCTTGTATGCTACATTTATGAAAATTTCCTTGTATTGCAACATATCCTTATAAGCATCTATTAATTTTCTGAGTTTCATGACAAGGATATTTTTAGTTCTATATTCTATGTCAGTATCATGAATCAATGAAAAAATACTGATAATATTTTCATAAAATGTAAAATATGTAAACCCTAATCTGTGCACATGGGGCACTACAGATGCTTTTATCTATCACAGCCACAGAGCATCTTTTTCCAAGTACTGACTACACCAAAATCAGCTGTTCAAGTGCTGTTTGTGTAACAAAAAGAGAGATTTTTAGAAACAGACTATTATAGAATCATAGAATCATAGAATAGTTAGGGTTGGAAAGGACCTTAAGATCATGTAGTTCCAACCCCCTGCCAGGGGCAGGGACACCTCACACTAAACCATGTTACCCAAGGCTATGTCCAACCTGTCCTTGAACACCACCAGCAATGGAGCATTCACAACTTCCCTGGGCAACCCATTCCAGTGCCTCACCACCCTTACAGGAAAGAATTTCTTCCTCATATTCAATCTAAACTTCCCTTGTTCAAGTATGAACCCGTTACCCCTTGTCCTATCACTAGAGTCCCTCATGAGGAGTCCCTCCGCAGAATCCCTATAGGCTCCTTTCAGATATTGGAAGGCTGCTATGAGGTCTCCACGCAACTCTACACAGTATCATCATACATGATTTAAAAAAACAAAAAAGGTTCAGGTTCATCTGCCACAGCACCATTATTTACTTATAACCTGATGGCTATCTTTTGGAGACAATTACCCAGCTGATTGAAAGGTATTATAACATTTACTTGTATTCAAAGTGAAAAAAAAAGTCTATCGAACTTTGACATGGAAATTTTATTCTCTGAAAAATATCACTATATGTATTGAATTAAAAGAAGGTTTGAAGTAGGTTTTTTTTGCCTTTAATTTACCATGGCTACTTAAGACCCTATGTTCTTCAAAAATTGGGAGAGCAATAAAGTTGATTAATTTTGGTAGAGGAAAACAAGATCATCAAGGTCCCCCATTTTAATAAAGAAACATATTTGAGGACAACAGCCTTCAAAGCATGCATCAGAGCTTCCAATCTTAAGAACTCATTGTAATGAGAAAATATCCTTTCTTCATCACAGATAGAGTTCCAAAAACAGGGTCCGGTTTTTCGCATCTGAATAGGAGGTAGCAACCTCTGTTAGACAATCAGGAACAAAGACCTATTCCAGTGTTCTTCCACATAAAATCACAAAGTACTGGAGAACTCTGAAAAGTCCAACAATCTGAAGACACCAAGAGCTCTCTGTAGCTGCTGAATCAATAGCACCTTTTGTGTTGGGTATTAGCTGGAAGGTAATTTGCTACAAAGTCCTGGACTTTCAGGTCATTTTTTATGTTTTTACTGTTTTGAAAGTTTGAGTCCACAATATTTACTTCCAACCTTGGCCACCCATGTGCCACAGTTATTGTGTCAGCAAGCAAAGACATAAGCAGATGACTTTAGGGAGAGGTGTATTTTTCTGAAACTAGTCCCTAAAAAATTTATTCCTCAAGATATGTTGTCTGTTTGGGAATAATCTGAAATAAAAAGAACCCAGTAAACTGTTGGACATCCCTGCTGCGCACTGCTATTGGCCCAACCCCCCCTGTCTCTTCGCATGGCAGTCCAGCTTGGACAAACCAACTGGTCAACCCAGTTTGACTTCCTCTTCAAACCACTATCTTGCATCTTTGGCAATGTTCAACTGGACAGGTCTCAGAAGAAACCCCTGCATTTATGATTTGTTTCTAAACCCACAAATCCTCTGAGCTCATCTATTTTTTTAACCACCTGGTTTTCCACCCATTCACTGCCATCCCATGAGCATTCTAACTGGGTTACAATCCTGCTAACAAGAGCAAAAATTACCAACTCCTGCAGCTGTCCTGTCATCAAATCATTTCAGTTCGGCAAGAATGGATCTCCTGAGCTAATATTTGGAATTTAACAAGCTGCAGCTCACACACTGTTTGAGGATCTCTTCCATGGAACAGGCAAAAATACTGAGCAAGTGAGATTATTTGAGGAGTGTATGTATTTCAGGTAATTAAGTAACTGTTGCCATACCAGCTGCTCTATCTGGAAATACTTGTCAGCTTGTGTCCACATTTGTCTGCCCAAAGACAACAGAACATATTTATCTTTCTTTAACGGTTGTGTTTTGACTACTTGTGACCTGTGCTGTAACTTAGATATTGATTTTAGTCTATGATGGGATAAATATTGATACAGTTACAACCTTCACAAAACTTTCAGCTTGACTTTCTACACAAGCTTGATGATTGGTTTAAGCATTCATTAAATTGTTGATTAACAAAGATATATTTTTTTACAGTGAAAGTGAGTGAATAAAATATTCTCCATTCTTTCAAAATATCTCATTTAAAAAATGCTAACCACTTACTAAAATTCAATTATGAAAGCCTGTATGAATGATGTTTCAGGATGGTGATATATTTTTTTCATATTTAATGATAAACATTTTTGAATATTGTTTTAAGACAGTAACTGTTACATCATATTATTACCCACAACTGACTATTGGAGTACCTAAAATTGATGTAATGACAAATTCATTCATTTTACTTGTTTTCTTGCTCCTGAGGGGGAGGGTGAACACACATCCTACTGTCCTCCAACTCGGAGGCTCCAATGGCTTTGCAGGACTCCTGCCCTGGGCTCACTGCAGCTACTTGCTGCCCATCAGCAGCAGCCGAGTTACAACTCAGTGGGAAATGCAATGGCTGAGCTGAGAAATCTTTTGCTCAAGGCCAACAGAGCCTGTTCTGGGATGGAGCAAGTATGTACTTCATCCTGCGTGCTCCTGCATCCATCACTCATGTCAAATGCAAGGTCTGAAGCACACAAACATGCTAGCTGCTTGACTTTCCTTTGTTTAACAGCAGAAGAGAGCTCACAATTTTTTTTTATTTCATAGAAGGATGCCAGGTCACAGCAAGTGAAGGAAAGTGCCATGGTTTAAACCCAGCCAGCAACAAAAGTACCATGCTGCCACTCATTCACCCCTCCCTTTCCCTCTCCCAGGGCAGGATGGGGAGGAGAATTGAAAGAACGTAAACCCCACAGGTTGAGATAGGAACAGTTTTGTAGCTAAAGTACAATATAATACTGGTAATAATAAGATAAATAAGATAAATAACAAGGGGACAGAATATAAATTTAAAAGGGGAAAGGAAAAAAAAACCAACAGAGTGATGCATCATACCACGCACTGACTAATAGCCATCCTGACTCGAGCAATGATTGCTCCCTCCCTGGTAACTCCCCCCTGGGCATGATGTGCTGTGGTATGGAAAACCCCTTTGGCTAGTTTGGATCAGGTGTCCTGTCTCTGCTTCCTCCTGGCTTCTTGTGCCCCTCTTCACTGGCAGAGCATGAGAGACTGAAAAGTCCTTGATCAGGGTAAGTGCTACTTAGCAACAGCTAAAACATGGGTGTGCTATCAACATTGTTCTCAGACTAAAGCCAAAACACAGCACTGCACCAGCTACTTGGAAGAAAATTAGCTCTACCCCAACTGAAACCAGAAGCGATATCATGCAGAAGAGATGGCCCAGCAGTAACATTACTGCCCACTTCCAGGACACGGCATGCCCCCTCTTGATCATTTTTCTAGAAACTGATTCTTTCTCATAGCTTTTTAGGAGCTGTACACTGCTGCCCTCCCATACTCAAACTCCACCAGGAATACAGCCTAAGCCAGAGATGAATTCAGGAGGAATCTGCCAATATGTCCTTCTCCACCAGCACTGAAATAGTTTCAACCCCAGCCTTAAATTTTTGTCCTCAATGTAGGGAGGTGCCTAACTCCACCTCCTTTTTCCTCTGCAGACTCATGTAGCTGTGAGGCAATTAGCCACACTGTAATTCCCTTGGATAAGAGAAGCGGAAAAAAAATCCCAATTCCAGCATATTTTTCCATTGTGCACCCTCATTCATCTGATCCCAAAGAAGAGATAACCAAATAGCATTGTTGCACTCCAGCATGAAGATCATGTAGTGCAAGTCTTTATTCCAAATCATGAGGGAAGTCTCTACTCCATCCTCCTCTCAGGTCTGAGACTAATGAAGGATTTATGTTACTCTCTGATGGGCAGTGTTGTTCTCTGTGATGTGCTGAAGAAAACTGATGGCTCTACCTCAGCTGTTGACCTTCCTGCCATACCTTCTTGACAGTAGCACTGATTACCTCAACACAAGAAGGATGAGAAAACAAAGCGAACTGTCTCAGCCATTTAGCAGATAAAAAGAATTAAATATCCTATCCTCGTTTCTGAAGAATTAAGAATGATGAAATCACTAAGGGCTTTGTTGTGAATTCTTATTCTCTGGACTGCTGCCTGAGGAAATATACTGAGAAGACTGAGGTGGCTGTAACAGGAAACAGAAAGTCTAAAATAGATTGGAAAGAGACAGGATGACTTAAGTAAAGCTGCTAAAATTGGCTTTCTGTCTCAAGAGCCTCTCCAAAAACCTTTAGCCTTTCAAGTCATCAAAGGAATTTCATAGTGATCAGAAACCAAATTATTACGATTCATTGATTTCCTAGCTTAAGGAGCAACTACTGTAAAGTTTACTACCATTTTAAAGTGATGTCTCAACAGTTTTTTTGCGTCTATCTGCTCTCTCCATGAAATGAGAGTCAGTGGTATGCTAGTCCCTCTTCCACATCAAAGCTAGTAAAACAACTTACAGTTCTCTCCAGGATGTGAATGTTTTATGAAACACCAGTCACCAACCTTGACAGACAACTCCTTCTGCAACCTGAGGCATCTATTTGTGAAGCCGGCAGGCCTTTTAGCTTCATGCTACACAACCACAGTGTCAGAGTCAAACCTCATGAAAACTGAATTAGCCTGGATGAGAAAAAGACAAGCCAGTGAGCTCTTCTTACCAGGGAATGCTTCAGCTTTATTGCAGCTATGTTGTGATCTGTGTCACCACAGGTGGTTGCAAACCAGAAAAATGTATCCCCTATTGCCTAAGGAATTCTGGACAGGCGGAAAGGCTGGTGGAACATTTATTTTGGTGACAGCTGGAGATGCCTGGAAGGCTGTCAGCTCTAATATAGTCAGGTTGAGGATTAATTCCCACATGCAAGATGCAGGTATAGGCATGTAAAGTTTGGAACCCCCTCAAGCAGGGAAGCAGGAGCATCTGCTCTTGTCAGCAGGGGATGTGACATTTGCTACTGTACTGCCTGAAATACATTGGTTTGGGGATTGCTGAAGTGCCAAGTATTTTTGGAGACATGCCTTACCTGAGAGTTTCAATTTCCTGAGTACTGGAAAATCCTTCCCTTTTACATGTGAACAACATAGATTTCCCAAATAAAAATGAAAGGTTACAAATGAAATTCCCGTAAGTGAAGATAGATCACCTTACTTGAAGAGGTAAGCAGCTTAGGCCAGGTTTTGTTCTTTGTTATACTAACATGTATCTGGAATAATTCCATGGGTCTCATCAGAGCCATCTCTTATTCATAGCAGTATAAGCAAAGTAATGGTTTTGTCTAGCTAAGCTTTTTTTCCTCCTGCTACTGAAAACACAGATTTACACATCTGATGTGTATATAATGTAATTAAATCTCTTCTATTATACTATATGTGTATATATATCTCTTGCATAAGTCAGGAAAACACATCTATGTTTGCTTTCTTTACCTTTTTTACACAAAGACTATGGTAAGGACAGGTTGTTGGCAAGAAGTAGAAGCTGAACTCCAGCTGTCATTATCAGTGTATCCCAAATACTGTATGAAACATTCCAGAAACATTGAGAATTTCTGTTTTGTTTAGAACTTTCTACAAACCGCCCTTTCAGGCAACATCAAAAAATAATTTACATTACCTGCAGTTTGAGCTTTACCAATTCCTTACACTTATTAAGAAGAATCGATTGGGGTTTTAACAACTAGTCATGAGGTTTTGCTAACTGCAGTGTTTCCTAAACATTATATCACAGACACGTACCTAATCTTTTATTATATACATTGTCTGTCTTTAGAAGTCAGAAGATATAAAAATAACACCTGCTCAGTGTCATGGTTTCAGGCGTAAATCAACTGCTGCTGAACCCATGACACTCAGCAAAGCCGTTTCTCTGAGTGTCACACATTAAGCTTCCCACAACCCATGAACCTGCAGTAGGTATCAAAATGTTTATGTGGAGAGTCTGATTCTGAATACAGCCATTCAGCCCTCTATTGATTATGTTTTCAAGAGCTTGAACAAAGAGAGACAGAAATAGTTTTTCACCTAAACTTCTGCACATTTGAGATATCTTTATTACAATCAAATAAAAGTTGAGATTATTGGAGTTCAATTTGAGGTTCTTTTTGAGAGGCCTGATCAGTGCATGTATCATCTGAAAAGTCTGACAGGAATATATAAGGGGCTCCTCCAGTTCTGCAGAAGCACCATAGAGCAGAAGTTAAACCAGTATATCTCCAGCACGCCGAAAACTGCATATATGTGTTATTCTGAGGAGGCAGAAATTTCACTAGAATCCTGTTTCTTCATACTAATTTTGGCAGGGTCTTTAACTTCCTAGGAGAGTCTGGCAAGCTGGAAACTATGCCATCCTAACAGATTGGTACAAGTTATGAGGACATGAGACAATGTATGATATGTGCACAAAATGTGGCAATCCCCACATAAGCTATGAAACAATTCTCTACCTAAGGCCTCCATAACTCTTACAGAGATGATAAGCACTCAAAAACTGCAGTAAATAAAAAAAAAAAAAAAAAAAGAAGCAAAGAAAATTAACTTCCAGAGTTGCTGGAGGCTTGACTCTGACCTTTATATGTGTGTGTGGTTGTGAGCATGTATCTTTGCAGAAAGACATTAGGAAAGCAACCAAAATGTGTTGTCCCAGTCCTTCCACATCTGACAGTAATTTCATTATTACTGTGTGAAAAGCTGTTCCATACCCTTTGTCAGCTTGTGAATGAAGAACAGATGCATTTATTGTAAGTGTGGGTTTAATGACTAAGAAATAAAGCACTTTTTTTTTTTTCTGTAAAAACAAAATTCAAGTATGTCCCTACCAAGTGAGTTAATCTTCTGAAAGAAATTCATTAGTGCATGACCAATGGAAGAAAATGAGAAACACATCTTTCTAAGGGAAAAATTTTGCTCCACAAGTAGCTCCAGAAAGACAGATTCTGCTACACTTTCACTGGGGCTCTCCATCATAGTCAAGTTATAAAAAACAGCTTCAGGCACATCATAGCCAGCTACTCCTTTACTGCTGCAAGCAAAACTGTGAACACCAGGCTAGGCAGAATCCTCCTTGCCACTAGGCAAGATATTACCACTGAAATCCTATATTTTAATTTGCCCTTCCAGTAAATCACCAGGGTGTTTTTAGCAATAAATATATTTACACTCAGCCCCTAAAATTCACAGTTTTGCACTCCTGCAGTAAATTTTATTTAAAGATACGCAAATTAAAATATTTATTTTGAACATCATCTTTAAAGATTGTGATTTTTTTGTGTGTCTTTATTTGGCTTTTATCATCCTTGTGGGTTTTTTTCAATAAAAGTGGATCTAGTTAAAATTGAAGACTTCAATACATTGGAGTCATATATTGAAAAACAATTTACCATCCTGCCCGGAGAGAGAGGTTTTCAATCACTGTGTCCTTCCAGCAATGAATTATGGATTAGAAGAACAGGGGTTCTTAAAAAACAAACAAACAAAACAAAACAAAAAAAAAAAAAAAAAACACAACAAAAAAATCGAAGAAAAAAAGCCAGTTAAGTAAAGGTGACTGTAATAAGGTGTAGGCTGAGAAATGCAGACAAGAAAACAAATGAGTGGTTCTGCCAGGGAGATTTAACAGAAAATAAAAAGAGAATAGTCCTGGGCCAGACACTCTGCAAGACAACATGATAAAAGTTACAGCAGATGAGGTACATGACAGAGCAAGATGTAGATACAAAAATAATGGACAGGTGAGGTGCAAGTGCAAGGACAGTCAGTGTCAAATAGGCCTGCAAAGGAGTAGGATACTGCTAATTGACAATGTATGCATTGGAAACAATGTTTCCATTGGTTCCTGTTGCAACTCATACCTAAATTGTCCATGATGTGCATTTCCTGTCATCTTAAAATTATTGGAAACAAATGATGCTCCACAAAAAAGAACATGATTTTTTAAAAAATATTTCATTAAAAACATATAAATAATAAATTAATATTTTTGTTATCGAAACATTATATAAATCGCAAAGCTTGCTATAAAAATACATAATTGCTAATTAGGAAAGAGGTAACCTAATGTTTGAGGCAGTCTGCAGTGAGAGATCCATAGCCTGTGACCCAAACTTTCAGGGTACAGAGGAACTCTCCATTCAGCATTCTGTTTTTATAAATGTATACACTGCCTGTGCTTGAATGCATATATAAATCTCTTCTACTTCTAATGCTACATAAAAGATGCACCTTAGTTAAGCTAATGTAAAAATTATATCCACACTGGCAGCAAGAACTGCATCCTATGGGCCTACTGCTATATCAACACTCCAAAGTCCTTCTCCACAGGGCTGCTCGCAGTCTCTTCTCTACCCAGCCTGTAGCTGTGCCTGGGATTGCTCTGACCAAGGTGGAGGACCTTGCACTTGGCATGGTTAAACTTCATCAGTTTGGTATCAGCCCACCTCACAAGCATGTCAAGGTC
>JASSUY010014469.1:0-27904 GCA_032466535.1 Forpus xanthops | reverse complement strand
TCCCCAGCATCCCTATAGGCCCCCTTCAGATATTGGAATGCTGCTATGAGGTCTCCACGCAGCCTTCTCTTCTCCAGCCTGAACAGCCCCAACTCTCTGAGCCTGTCTTCATAGGGGAGGTGCTCCAGTCCCCTGATCATCCTCGTGGCCCTCCTCTGGACTTCTTCAAGCAGTTCCATGTCCTTTTTATGTTGAGGACACCAGAACTGCACACAGTGAGCTTGCTGCACACTCTGCTCACTGTCTTCAGGAACTCAAATTTGGCCACCTCATGATTGCTGCAATCAAGGCTGCCCTGAAGAATTACATTTCCAGCCAGCCCTTCCCTGCTGTTCAGCATGTGGTCAAGCATGGCACTTCTCCTCATTGGCTCCTCTATTAGTTGTAGAAGGAAGTTGTCTTCCACACAAGTGAGGAACTTGCTGGATTGCTTGTGCCAGGCTGTACCATCCCTCCAACAGATAACAGGGTGGTCAAAGTCCCCCATGAGAACGAGGGCCTGAGACCATGAGGCTGTTCCTATCTGTCTGTAGAGCACTTCATCCATTGAGTCCTCTTGGTCAGAGAGTCTGTAACAGATCCCCACAATAATGTCTCCCATTGCTGTTCTCCCTTTAACCCTGACCCACAAACTCTCTGTTGACTGCTCACTTGTCCCTAGACAGAGTTCCATACTCTCCAGCCTATCCCTAACATAATCAGCAACTCCTCCTCCCCGCCTACCGGGTCTGTCTTTCCTAAACAGCCTGTAACCTTCCATTCCAACACACCAGTCATAGGAGGCATCCCACCACTTTTCTATTATATCATACCACCATAGGCGTGCACACATCTCCACTTCCTCTTGTTTTTCCCCATGCTACGAGCTTTTGTATAGAGGCATCTGAGCCGAGTTCCAGCTGAAGCTGGCTCATTGACTGGAGCAGCTGGAATATGTCCACATTGCTCTGAACATTTACTTTAGGTGCTGGCAAGTGACTGGGTGTGTTGGGATGGAACGATGCCCCCTCCCCCAACACATCTAGTTTAAAGCATCCTTGACCAGTCTGGTAAGTCTCATATCAAATCCCCTCTTCCCTTTCTTTGCCAAACCAGCTTCACCAGCCCCCAGTAGACCTGGCCTACTAAATTGAATTCTGTGTTCAAGGTACCCAAACCCCTGACTACAGCACCTCCCTTCTAACCATTTATTAACCTGTTCAATCCTCCTAGCCTTTTTAAGGTCCTGCCCTGTATCCTGGAGAACAGACAAAAAGACAATCTGAGCTCCAGAGCCCCTAACCACCTCTCCCAGAGCTCTGTAGTCCTTCTTTATGTTCTCTGAGCTACTGCTGTCTATATCAGGAGCACCCACATGGATCACTAGAACTAATAGTCAGTGGGATCAACTAAAGCAAATATCTTCTCTGCAGCTTCCTTGTTCTGAGTCCCTGGTAGGCAATATACCTCCCTCGAGACCGGGTCAGGCTGACAGATGGGTGCCTCTGTTCCTTTCAGAGTATAGTCCCCTACTACTACGGTCTGATGCTTTTTCCTGGCAGCACCAGTAGTGATCTTTTACCAGTGCATCAGCCGGTTGTTCCTTATGAAAGTGTGGTTCCTCAGCAGCCCCCTGCATGACAGCAAAGTGGTTCTGGGTGGGGACAACAGATTTAGGAGGAAGCCCCTTGCTTTTCATTGTCCTCTTCCTCTCTTTTTTGTTGTTTTTTTTTAATGTTACTGTTTCCCAGCTTCCTGGGTTAGTGGCCTCCTTTCCTGCATGAGTGACAGTAGATACCTCCCTCTAACCGGCCGTTTTGGAATGCATTAATATAAGCAAATGCATTTGGTGTGCACTGAAATCAGCCACAGACCTGATAATAATGTACCTAACAAATAATCTAATTGCAGGCAATTGTTCTGTTACAGGTACATGTATAAAGAGACACTGTAAGAAGGAGTATAAACTAAGGTACTTTCCTCACAGGCCTGTGACCAAACAGCAATACTTTGGAATAATGTTTGACTTCTTGCTCAATTTTCAGCAAGTGCTAAAGAAAGCAGAGAAGATTTTCTTAAGGCAGTAAACACGAAGAGACTGCAATACAACTATTATGCTTTGGTCTGGTGTTCATGCTGTCATAGCATTTTGTCAGTGAAGTCATAATGACTTATTAAGCAGAAACATCTATACAACAGCACAGATATAATGCCATTTAAGAAGCTGGAATAGAATCTCATTCACTACAGAATATCTTTTCCTTTTTAACCTTAAGCAATAACATCACTCTGAGTATCCATGTAATTTTTGATATGTTGCTAAAAAGGGGTAATCTAACAACCTTCATAAAATATGAACACTTTAAATATTCCAGCACTCAATCTGGCATTTTGTTCAACTCTAATTTTTTTACCACAGCAGTTTCATAGCCACTGTTTATTGTAACAGCATACAGCTAAACTGCTAGAAGGATTCCAATAAAGTGATTTTAAATAACAAACAATGTTATTAATAAAGCCAGTTTCTAGGCTTTAAAGATGTTTCAGAATGAGTAACTACAGCAAAGAGTATTTACATATAGCAAATTCATTATACCACAATCTGTTAGTTTGACTATTACATATATGCTACTGCATTACTGTTTATTAAAACGGAAATGACTGACACTAAGCATAAGGGAACTGTGTTTCTATTAAATGCAAAATTTGCCATTAAAACTCACATTATTTTCAACCATTGTCCTTTAATTCCACATTATTTGCAATAATTACTTAGCAATCATTACAGAGACAACCAGCTGCACATTTTGTCTATGTCTTTCAGAACTGCTGTTTAGAAATCCCACTATTTCCAAACTTTCACTGATATAGTTGGGAAGTACCTGCACAGCACTCAGTATGGCTAGTGAAAGAAGAGCTCTTAAGGAAGTTGTATGAGGAACCATACTGTGCAAGTATGAACTGGTATTCCTCCCTCTGAGTCACTTGGAAACATCACACCAGTAAGGTGCACCTATGATTTGGATAGAAGTAGAAGTAACGTTTTGGGTACTTGATCCCAATGTGATTTCCTTCATGTGCAAGAGTTGGTTGCTATGCCAGTGACTCTCTTAATATGGATATTATGCTTACAATGGTCTAAACTCAATCCTTGTACTGCTGAAATGAACTGGAAAATTCCAATTGAATGTAACATTGGATCAGGCTACAAATGAAGAAAAATGTCAACTCAAACAAATTTCATAACCAATTTAAAAGGAAACATTACATTATATTAGATACTTTATCCCAGGGTTCTTGTAATTTGCTAAAGGGAATGGAAGTCACTGGTTATTAACTGAAATACAGAACAGGACACAACTAATTGATATCTACATATAATTTATGTTGATTTTGATAATTTGAAACACTACTGGCCTTTCTGAAAGGTCTCTGTGTCATGATAAATGTAATAAACTTCTGTCATTACCTCCTTTTTTAGATTGCAGTTACAACTGTTTACAACTAACCCCCCCTCTACTTCTCATTTTGAAAATATACTGTGTCCTTCATAAACAACTTCTACACATTCAATCTTTTCTCTGCATTTACTTGTAAATTTTCATTAAAATATCTTTGAACACTTCAAAACCATAATGGATTACACCTTGAAGAGCTCTATGAGGTGATTAAGCTCCACTATTACATTATACAAAGGGGAAACTGAGAGATAGTGAGACCAAGAAGATTTATTAAGGGAACATACATAAATTATGAAAGGCAGTCTAGATCTTGTTCAAAGATTTCTTAACCACAGAGTCGTATTTCCTTACTGAAGAAGGACCAGGGAATGGAGGCAGACTGTCTCATTCTGAACTCTTAGAAAAAAAAAATAGATTTACTGTTATTTTTTGTCTTCTTGCCTGCAGTGGAAGTGGTCTAATCAATTCTTAACTTGATGCAGTGCACTTTAAAAGCTGATATGACATTGCCCTTTGTATTCAAGGATGAGCTCTTAAAGTGAGAGGCCATTTGCTCAGAGTGCTCCGCTTTGCTTCACGTTTCATGGCTGATGCAAGTGCGTTTAGGGCCGCCTGCTTAGCATCTGTAAAGACAGAGCTACTGGTGGATTCCTGCGTGAGGTAAACTGCTTATGAGAACTTTGCGGACATCAAATACCAATGTTACATACTATCTAACATATGCAACATGTAACATCACGAGGGACGTGTGAACCTGTGGCAAACAACCCTATTTTCTGCCACAAAATAATGCATTTGCCATTTTTACCTCCTATGTTATATTGTTTAAGCATTCCAAATTACTTTAAGCAAATTATCTTTGATATCTTCTTAACATTACTTAGTAGGCTTTTTCCTCCTTATTGAAAATTTAGCCGATTAGTCTCATCAACTAATTACTACTTCACAGCCAAATATTCCAGGAAAGTTCCAGAAAAGTGGATGGGTTATCACCAACAGGACAACTCAGGATGTAAAATATGCCACCTGATTAAGCATAAACTTGCTCTGTCCTGCTTGCAATCAAGACAAACAGCTATACAGCAAATAATAAGATCAAATTCAGTATAACATTTACCCTTCAGTATCACATCAGGGTGAAATTTATGTATATGAAAGCTAAACGGAACAATAATATTCAAAGAACAGAGACAAAATTCTGTCTTTGGATATACACGGCTATTATTGATTATAGAAGGAAATAAGCCCTTCCAAGGACTGAAATAATCTGAATCGTACTTTTTTTCTTCTAATGGAATTCTTGCTCTGTAGGTGAATTGACCATGGAAAGCCTAAGAAATTGCAAGCTATGAATGAAGCAGAAGAAATGGTCCATCCTATCAGATACCAGGTCTATGGTAATGATTAAAGTCCCAGCTCTGAAGAATAATATGGAAGTTTCAAGCGCTCTGTACTGAAGTTTCAACATTTACTCAAAGTAATCACATAATCAGAAAGTAATAAAAGAGGAAAAGTAACCCTCATATAAGAATCCAATTTACATTGATGAGACTTGCACCAACCTCTAATATGTATAAAAATCGCAAAATAAAGACAATATGCATGCTTGGAAACCACTGATTCTTGGGAAATGGTATCACATAATTAAAAGCTATATTATAATGCTTGAATCTGGGAGCAAAAATAGAATAAAGGTAATAAAGGCAGCCTTAATTACGTTGACTCTTAACTATTGAATACTCAGCATTACATCTTCAGTGCAGTTTTGATGACAAGTTACTTTCATCTACTGATTTTTTTTTTTAAATGTGCTCTTTGCCTTGCCACAAGAGTGCAAAATGAACATAAACCACATGTCAAACAGGCAAGGTAGCACTTTATAAGCAATTAGTAGAATGAAGTACCAGGCAGGAGGAATCAAGCAGCAAGATAAATGTGAGGCCACACTTTAACAATCACCTGTGGTGTATCTGGCTTTGCCTGTATAGCAGAGCAAGTGCCAAAACACAGAGATATTCTCTAATTGTTACCCAGCAAACTGCACTTAAGTTTTTTAAAAGATGATGTGGAAACAAGCTTTTAATGGTTTTATCCACTTTCTCTCAGAGTGCTGGAACCACTATCAAATTTACCCGAGTATCGATAGGGAAAAAAAGATACAGTAATGAATTTCTGTATGGGGAAAAGTCCTGAAAGTAAAAAGCTGAACCTTCAACATAATAAAACAGGAGGCTGGGAGAAGAGCAATTCTTTGCTGTATGAGGAAAGCTTTTACAAGTTTCTTAGTGTGAAGTTTAAGAATTGACAGTATAAAAATAGCATGCAGGGTGCTTGTTATTTCAAATTTTCTTTTACTCAAATGTTTTATAGGACCTGATAAAGAAAAATACTTTGTTTTACTGTCAGTTACTGTTTCTAAAAGGAGAGAAGTCCAAACAAAGCAGACTCACAATGTGATTATCTCACAGAATTCATGCAGCCTCACTCTGACAGAGATAAGGTGAGGAAACCCCTCAAGAAACACGACAAGTAAATTCAAGCCCTATCTGCTGGACTACAGGACTGCATTTGGAGAATGCCCTGCACGAGGAAAAGGATGAACCTTTTCTTCAGCCAGCAGTTGCATAACTGCACTAAACAGTGCAGGTCCTTTAAGTTGCTTTCTGTGGGGACTAAGTCACAGTTTTGTCTGATTTCTTTTCCTGTTTTTGTTTGCCCACTCATAGAATTATTTCTGAAAAAGACACGTCTAGTTTTTGTAAATATGTGAGTTGCAATGAAGTTGTATCACCTTACTGGTGAAGAGCAGTAATCAAGGACAAGAAGAAAGAGGCAAATTATTATTCTGGATGGATATACCTAATAAACTACAGAGGAAGTCTTAACTTGTGGTATAAGTTAAGGGGTCCTTGGTGCAAGCCAGAGTTCTCTTCCTCTTTCTATAGGTAATATACATCCCCTTCACCTGAACAAAACACTTCTCCCTTTCTTGCATATGCAACTCTTGGTTTGTGGAAAGGGTACAATTAATAATCAGCGTAGGATTCATTTAAAGCATCATTTACAGTCTAATAACCTTTCTAGCATAGTAGTACTATTATATGACCACCAGCAAATTATCTTGCACAGAATTAGGAAACATTCAGGAAAAACTTACACACAAATGTTTTACAATAATTTACAAAATGTGCAAAAGCTTAAAAACACTGTTTCAGAACAAGATTAATATTCAGTCATTAAAAGAAGGTTAAATAAGGCCAGAGTTTTTATTATATGAGGCAATATACATTGCTATTATCAAGCGACAACTTTAAGACTAAATAATGAAGTCAGTCAGTCACTGATGCACTACATTTTTTGTAGTAACCTCTGGCACCATGAACACACCTACAATCAGACATATAAAGCATTAACTTATTAAGATTAATGTACACTTCTACTGCAGTATAAACACTTATTAGCACTTATTGTTCTGATAATGGTTCAGTATGTAAAACTCAAAGAAAATGGGCTAGGGAATCACTAAACAATAGAGTGATCATGCCTTCAAGTGCAAGGTTGTGGCATGCTAGAGATCTCTGAGGTAGTCCCAAGTAAGATGACACATTGACACAGCACAACATGATTGTCATGAAGAAATACTAACTTACCTCTTGAGAATAGTGCTGTCCACTTTTTCTGTCTTAATTATTGGTTCTAATTAACTTCAACAAACTAGTGCCACTTAGTATGGCTACAGGGCTTTTTTTGGCAAGCCTGGGGATCCATGTTGAACATGATAGGTACTCAAGTGGATTCTTGTACTTGCAAAGCTCTGCCCTCCAGTTCATACAGTATATAGATGTTACTCTTATTAACATCATTGCCTGTTATGCTGACCAGAGAACATTTCTATGTCCTCCATATTCACGTCATGTCCAATATTATTACTTATCTGCCAAAGGGAAGTTCATTATTAACCCAAATTGTAATATCTCATTGTCTTTGCCTTTACAAAATCTCTGAATTGCACATAAGACTATGGAAGACACTTTATTCCTCAGGCCTCTAGAAAAATGAGTATGTAATATGTTTGTTGATGTGGACCCACTGAAGAAAGTCCAGAGGAGGCCATGCAGATGATCAGAGGGCTTGAGCACTTCTCCTAGCAAGACAGGCTGAGAGAGTTGGGCTTGTTCAGCCTGGAGAACAGAAGGCTCCAGAGAGACCTTAGAGCAGCTTCCAGTGCCTAAAGGGGCCAATAAGAAAGCTGGTGAGGATCTTTTTACAAGGGCATATAGGGCTAGGAAAAGAGGGAATGACTTTAAACTAAAAACGTGGATTTTTATTAGATATCAGGAAGACATGCTTCATTATGAGAGTGGTGAGGCACTGGAACAGGTTGTTCCATCCCTGGAAGTGCTGAAGTCCAGGTTGGACAGGGCTCTGAGCAATTTGTTCCAGTGGAAGGTATCCCTGCCCATGGCAGGGGGGTTAGAGCTAGATGGTATTTAAGCTTCCTTCCAATCCAAACCATTCTGTGATTCTATCAAATGTGTGAATGCAGAATGAGATACACCCAAATAAGAAGCTTTCATGTTTTGATACTGATGAAACCCTGCATATTCTGGTGGATGCTTCTCTGTTCTGCCTTCCATAACTGCAGACTCACCCCCACTCCCCACCCCCCCCACTCCCCAATTTTCTCAGTAGTCTCCCTTTAAGCCAAGACTATATTGTGCCCTACGGGTAAATATGTAAATTGTAAAGTTGGAGTGAAAACAGATTTGAAATCTGCCACCACATGGCATGACCTTTTTCTGGACAGCATTAGCTTTTGGTTTTTTTTTCTATGCTGTCTCTCTGTGCTCAGCATCAACTCACAGACCTCCCCCTTCTCTTTCAAATCACTTTATCCATTTCTGTCATGAAAGAGAATCTGTCAGAGAAATAAGAAGATGATACCTGCTTATGCATTGAAGACAACAAACATAAAAAAAAACCCTCCTTTAAATGCATAAATGATTCCCTTGTTCTCCTATTTTTATAAGGCCTGACACTTCAGAAAGAGTTCCACAGGGCTGAGACTGTCTATTGCTGTATTTACACAGCAGCTAATTAATTTCTGGCCTGATCCTGGTCTTGACTTCTGGCCACTACCAGAATTAGACTATCATAACAACAGCAATGTTCTCTTTCTAACAGACTGAATAGCTCTGGACACTTGATCTGACCTATTCAGAAGTCAACAATATGAAAGATCTGAAAAAAGCCATTTCTGAGGACATAGAATAAAAAAAGATAATTTTGTAATTGCATGGCTAATTTCAGCTCATTACTCTCTCATCATCGTTTAACCTTTACACCTCCATACTTGGAAAGGAAAAGACTTCTTACCATATGAAGTCACTAACAAATCATTTGCACTGCTGGTGAAATTCTCTCCCTGTTCATTTGTTTGTACCATGAATATAGACTAATTTGAGGACCAGACAGAACAAAAACATTAACATCCTATAATTTTAGGTATAGAATATGCTTGTGTAAACTAAGCAAATCACTGCTGCTTTATAAATAAAAGGGGTCAAATCTAATCAAGTCAGTTCTCAAGGACAAACATTTGATACCTTCTCCATGCAAAATCTATATATGAAAACAATCTGAAACTCCTTAGATCAGAAAAGAATTGCAACTGATGTGAACTTAATCTGTTAAAGTTTGCATAAAACTTTTATTACTACACAAAGGCTAAGCATTGTTATTAATGTAATATGGAAGAAAATCTAGAATGAAATTATGAACTTGATACCAGATTTTAGTACAGTTTTGTTTGCAAAGCATGTCAGCTTGTCACAGTGTAGCCCTGACCTCACAGCTATAGAGACCTGAACTGTGCTTTGGGATGTCCTTTCCTCCCTCATCCCAAAATCTAGCTGTGTCCCAAGACAGCAGCTGCACACCCTGTCACATACAAATACACCCCGTTGCATTCAGAGACATGCAGCCATTATACCCTTCTCTAGCAAAAGGCCACTGCTGTGGAAGCTGCTGGTCCCTCTATCCTATCCATGTCATACCAGCAGCCTCCCAACTAGATCGCTCTGAGCAACAACCAGTGGAGAGGACAAGGAAGAGGGGCGCAGTAATGTCTGGTGCCTGGCTCACTAGGCTTGTTGGCTCCTGTTGCAAGGAAGGTCAGCAGCACTGCTGAAAAGCAGCAGTCAGCCAGGTTGGACAAGGCTTTGAGCAACGTCTTCTAGTGGGAGGTGTCCCTGCCCATGGCAGGGGGCTGGAACTGGAAAAGCTTTAATGTCGCTTCCAACCCAAACCATTCTATGATTCTCCCCAGCAGCAGCTGCAGCTCCATACATCCCCCGGGCAGGTACAGAAGACATTCAGCTGTACAGCGAGAGGACACAGCCTGAACAGCCATTCTGAGCTGCTCTCAGGAAAAAGGGATATAAACTGAATGTTCCAGTACTGGTCTTATAGAGAATGGTGTTATGTCATACTCATTTCATGAACTTAAGCTGATCAGAGTGCTGAATATATTCAAGAATATACAAGGTGGGAAAAAACAGAAACAGGATCTTGGATGAGCTAATCTTTTATCACATCAGCAATACTTCTGTGTTGGACTATATCATTGTTTCTTGATTGAATGCAGAAAGAAATAAACTTCATAACACAAAAGATGCTGCTTCAGGAGATTAAAACTAAATTGAATCAGGCAAAGATTGCAATCACAGCCCTGGACACTACATATAAACAGATGGTAGCCTATGTTAATAACTTGGAAGGCGAAACTGGCATAGCAGAATGCAATGCATTTTAATGAACTCCATTAAAACCATGAGGATAGAGTGTGACCAAATTTAAGGGCTTGCTCCAAATCTTACAGAATTTGAATAAAATACCAAACCCCAAAACTTACTGCTATTGACAACTGGAGAATCAAACTCAGCTTGTAGAATGTCTACAGAAAGAATTAGCAATTTTAAAAACAGCAAGGCTAGAGAGAGGAATAGCATGCTGATCTATATTTTGTGACTAGGTTTACTGAGGTTCCCATTTAGGAGAGAAACCATAGAAGGTGAAATTATGTGTATTTGCAATAATTCATAATTAATTTCAATTTTCTCTAATTATTATGCATACACAGGAACTGTTTCACTACTGATTCTGGGAGTGACTACTGACGAAAATGGCATTTAATCACTTCAGAAAGACAGTATCCACAGCAAGAGAGAAGAGATCATAAGCAGGGACTGGTTTGGAATAGACATAGAAAGTCAAGTGTCTCCTAAAGAGTCCTCAATATCTCTCTCTGCCAAATTAGGGTATTACCGTTAATATTTGTTTTAAAGTCCTGATCCAGCCCAACCATCCACACGTCATATATTGTATAATTAGCTCTTCTTTAAGAGTTTCCTTTTCTATTCTGTACAACCAAGAAACAAGCTGCAGCTTCATCTGAAGCTACCTTTTGAGTGGTCAGCATGCTGATCATCTGTTACTTAGCAAAGAGAGTGAATTATCTTTTGTGAATTATCTTGTTGCAGTACAGAATGTTTAAAGTTCAGTGACTAAACCACTACAAGCACAGGGGTGCTCAGGGATGTCTGCAGGCAGAGCATAACTCTACATTCAAAGGCATCCTAGAGGAAGTAATACAAAAATTAATCTTCAGATATTCCTTTTTTTCTTTAATCCTTTATGCTTGTTGAATTACATCACTGTTTAAATTGAACCACATACTTTTCACCACTGGGAGACTTGCTCTGTTTTTAGTTGCAGGCTTACCTAAAGACTATATGATTTTTGCTTGTTTAAAAATCACAGTTACCAATTTCTGCTTCTGTGGTAGTAAAAATAATTGACTAGCACTATAAATCCTTTCTTTCTCTGAATAACAATTTTTATAAATGGATAAGGAAATATTTCTATTTTGCTTTAAAAAAACCCAGTTTTATATTGCAATTCCTATTAACTCATGTTGGGCTTGACCATGAGATTATAAACTGCACTAATGCTTTACAACTAGTTTGTGATATACTTTTCTTTTTCCTTTTTGGAGAGAAACACTGTAAAGATTGTACAAATACAAGATGAACAGAATGGATATTATAACATATCTTGCAATAACAAAAATAGTTTTCTGATCAAATTCAGATTTGACCTACTGATTTTCCAATTCATCTTAGTATACTCTCTATACTTGATGGAAATCCAGATCCTCTTGCATTTCTCTCACATTTAAACTCAAAATCTATTTAACAGATAAAGAAAGTAAGCAAAAAATCAGCTAATGCCATCATTAATTATTCTGCAAATATAAGTGCTAGTTAGGGAGAGTTTGATGAATTTAGTCTGAAGGGTCATGATTTTAACGATGATCTGAAAGTTTGTGTGAATTCATATGTATGGGCTCACAATATTTCTATCATTAATTTAGACTATTTCCTTATTTCCTTCTTTTCAGTATTTGTTATTTGGTTTTCTGCAATAGCCATATTTTATTAAGTGGATTTGAAGCCATTATTTGGAGATTATCTGCTATAGAAGAAAAGAAAAAAGTATATTTTAAATATGGTTATCAACAGTACTATCTTAAAGAATAAAAGGAAAGTTCATTTCATTACTTTGGCACTACAAGGAGTACAACCTGCCTTTTGAACACAAAAAAGGTTAAATTTTCTGTGTGTGTTTTCTCTGAGTTAGCAATTTTCAGCCTGTAAGAAAATACGGCATACCTACAGCGCTCTGTAGCAAGCATTTGTGGGTCTCTGGACTTCAATGATTTTGTCAGATACAGATAATAAGAAATAGCATTTCAAGTTACAGTTCATTTGCCTCCTTCCACAGATAACTCATACAGTCACAGTGCAATGATTTTCTTCTTTTAAAATGCTTCTTTTTCACTGATTTCTGAAACTCTTAAACAAATACTCCAGAAAGCTCATTTTCACTCAAAGAAATCTGATGCCAGGTGTCATTTGCAGTGGAAATCAGTCTGTGAACTCTCTAGTGTAATTAATAGTTTGTTCTAATTACCTTCCAGAGCATATTTCATGTCCTGGGCAAACAGAGTCCACATGATTTCAGCACTGATTTTTCCCATGTTCAGCTCTTGAGGGAACCTGCAATCAATCACATTACATCAGTTCACCTGCTGCTAGAAATTATCTCCACAAAGTAATTCCCCTAGTATGCAGTTAAGGTACTTTGTGTTCTGTACAAGTATATGAACCATCCAATCTTCAAATAAACTTTCCTTGATCTAGTGTCAGAGGCCTAAGTAATGAGTTGAATGCTGTATTAATTCCCCCACATGACATTTTGAAATCAAGAAACATCCACCTATTTTGCAGACGGCTCCTCAACTTTGGACAAATCAGATGGCTTATTAAAAACTTGAAATAGTTGGCACAGGTATTTAGCAGCTATTTTTCCTTAATTAGCGTATTACTTTGGAAAATAGTGAAGTTGTCTCTTGCTGCTATATTGGTTTATACCAGTTGAATCCAATTCAAGATTTGAAGACTTTCACCTTAAAGTGTGGATAGAACATGAAGAATATAAAACATAGAAAAATGTACACTTTCAATTCAAAATTTTAGTTTTTGTATTATGTTTCATGTCATCTTTGAAAAATAGGACTTCACAGCTTTTTCTTGCTGCTATCAAGTATTTTTCCAGAACTTATTCATACAACCAAGCTGCTTCTTACTGTATGCAAAAGAAAAACTCTAACCTTTTGGTTATCATCCTCACTATTAGCTACTAGCAGAAGCTGACATTTTCGTGACAGACATTGTAAGTTTCACATTAAAGAGAGTCCTTTGTCCTTACTGTAGGTGTGGGACGAAGATTAATGCGAGCAGTTCTCAGGGCACAGAAACATACCACACATGACACAGCTAAAGAGCAGAAAGTACTGCACAGAACCTCTGAGTGGTAATCCACTTCTTTATAGTACAGTGGTGCAGCAAGAGCTATATGAATACGCTGGCAGTTTACCATGAATACATAAAATCATCGAAGACCTTATTCATGAGAAACATGCAGAGTGGTGTGGCTTTTTTCTTGAGTTTACTACACCACTTTAGACTAGCAGAGAATTTGATCCCAAGTATTTTGACTTTTATTTAAGCACTAATCAAATTCAGAAAGTATTCTGTAATAATATTTGTAAAAATGTAAGAATTTTTAAAGGTCTTGCCTAAGAAAGAATGAGAATGATGTGCAACTTCAACGTGATAGCAATATGATCTAAGTAGCATATTCTTTCCAGGGACATGTTTGACCCTGATCATATCTGCAAAGAAAAGCCACTTACACAGCTCATTAGCTCTGCCACATTCATACAAAGTGATTGCTATCTCAGCCACTGATATGCTTTTTTTATGCTAATGGCTGGACAATTACAGAACTTCAATTAATTCTGTTAACACAAAATTAATCATTGTTCAAAAGGTCAACTGTTGATTTCTTTACCTGCAGTACAGTCCAAGTGCTCTATTAGCACCAGACTTGAACTTTGAAGCCCTGTGAACATATTTAAAAGTTGGTCTGATATTAATACTTTTGTCCATAATGCAAAGCTGGCTGTAATGGAAGGCTGGGTCTGATAAAAATGCATTTATTTGATTAATGCTATGTTTATGGGTATATATTTTAACTTGTGATAATATATAAACATATGCACACACAAACTGCAATTATCTTTTCATTGTGTTGCCTGAATTACTATAGTATGACATGGTACCCTTGATTCATTCCACCTGACTTTAGTTCGGTACCTGAAGTTTATGCCAGAGATATCCATTTCTGTGTCCCTGAGAAATATAAACTGATGAAATCTAATCATCAACTGGATATACCAATGAAATCCCTCTATACAGTGCAGAAGATGCTGATATTTGCAATTTTATCATTACGTGGGTACATTTTTGCATACAACCCTGTAGGATTGACTGCCTTTCCCATATACCTTATTTGTTTTTTTAACAACACAGTGGCCTCTTAGCAGGAGGTTATTGTGACAAAAATGATCACAAAACAGAAAGACTGCTAGGTTTTAGTACTTTTCTCATGCAATTAGTTTACTTCATAGTAGCTATCATATCTGTAAAGGTGTATTTGTCAGAGACTCAAATAATAGAATATTAATTTGTCCAAAGTAAGTTAGTAATATAATGTGGACAGTTAATCTAATCAACATTTTCAGCCAGTGAAATTGATTTAACATGTTAATGAACTAGTACCTAATATGCCTGTAGATCTCACTGTGTTGAGATATTACTCATAAATTGCACTTTTCCAAGCATTAGCATCACACAGCTTACCAAGGCTGAGCTATTCTTTTTTTCTATGGAAGTTTCCTACAATTTAATAGTCTAACTTCCAGATAACTAATCCTGATTTGGAAAGTAAAGCTAAATGGTTATCCTTTTATAACAGCAGAACTCTGGCTTCAGCACTATCCCATCCCCTTTTTCCATACAATTATGCTATTGCTTTTCCACTTTTTGCATTTATGAACGATACTCATATCAGAGCTGGTAGTAAGTGTGGGGAAGTGCATTTGGTATGGAAATGCTATGAACAACTCCTGTCACAATTTGCCTTAAAAACAGATAGATTTATGCACAAGTAGACACATTTTGCTTCAATTTGGTTACTCATATTTCTAGGATTATTCATGTAATAATAATATATAATATATTATTTGAATTACAGTAGTGCTTAGAGGCTTAGCGTACATTTAGGAAATTACTATGCAAGAACCTTAAAGCATGTAACAGAAAATCACTGATTCTCTAAACTCACAGTTTAGAGAGAAGACAGAGAATAGGGAAGATGACAAAGTAGAAATGTCTTGCTCAAGATTCTGACAGGTGAATGTCAGTCAGCAAGAGAATATATGCTTTTGAATCTTCCTTCTGAGCCTTCTTCCCACCCAGGACAGGGTTCTACTTTGCATAATATTCATACATACATATAAAATAGATATACACATACTATTACTATTATATGAATAGTCAGATAAAATGTGAAATATGTAAGAAAAGAAAATTTTGGGTGATCAACTGAAATCTGATATTTATCTCCAAGTATGTGACTCTCAAAAAACATTGTCTTCCCCCATTCCCTGCTTGCACGTTGTCAGAGAGATGCATTTAGTACCCTGTCAGACATATCTGACTAAAGTGACAGGCTGTCAGTGTCAAGAGAAATGCTAATTTTTCATGAATGTATATAATACACAGAAGTGCAAACTGCAGAGCAGAACATGATTTTATTATGCCTGTAATTCTTCAATATTAATCTGTTCAGATGGTTTTGCTTCTAAGTATCCTCCTAATTTTCTATGACTAGCACCTACACACCTATAGGTAAAGAAGAAGGAAAAGAGTCTAGGCTTGATATTTGCAGCCATTATTAAAACTGCCTGGAGGACCCTAAAAATAGTATTGCAAAAAGGAAGTCAGTTTCTTATAAATTCTATGTTATATTACATTGCTTCCTCCCTTCATGTTATAATGTTAAAATCAGCACCTGACAACTGTAAGTAGAACTTTCAATTTGTACTATAAATAGTTCTGGCACATCTTGAGTTTGGTTTCGAATGTCATAAGCAGCAGTAACATTTTCAATTGTAATATATCTTTCTGGTTAAGAATAATGACAGAAGCAGCTACATAATTCTTTTTATTTATCCTAAAAGTGACTCTCGCATAGAATACTCAGACACTGCTCAAGAAAGTCCTGTCACAATTCACAGAAGTCATCACTGGCTTATCTACATTTGTACCACAACTGAAGGCAAATTCTGACATATATAAAAATACAAACACAGCTGAAAGAAAAAAAATAGTCAAAGCATTAAAATATAAGGAAGAAACAAGTCCCCCAAAAGTGTCTTTTAAATTCACCAAATTTTAAAAAATTCACAATTTCATCACAGACTCAGGGAATTATAAAAAAGAAGTTCTCTGATTCTCTGACAACAAAGACAACAATTAAAACCATATGCATGACTGATTCTCCTTTTCTCACTAAGGTTTGATATAAGAGAAACTTCATCTACAGATGAGCAAGCTCAATGAGAAATCCCTCAGGATTGAAATTATTATTAAATTCCAAAAAAGTTATTACAGAGCTCAAGTATTTGTTAGCATGATTTATTGCTGTGCACAAGATGTTAACAGATGCTAAACCTGGGGCTCGGATTCAAAAGCTAATTCAAATAAAGCCAAAGGGCATACCAAGCACTCTGACAAGTTCAAGAGATCAAGTCTCCTCATACTGTAAAAAGAACTGGACTGCATAAGAAACTAGTCAATGGTTAGTCAGAACTAAGTTGGATAGTCTAGGGTATATTTTTGCAAATCAAAGACTGAGGTACTATTTCTAAATTGTGTAAGCTGCAGACAGAAATAGCCTAAAGTAGTTTCAAAATGTACAGCAACAAAAACAGAAGACAAGGAACTTACTGGTTATAATACTTAAGCATAATGGCTCATGTGGTCAGTCTGAGAAAGGAGATGGCTAGCATTTCTGCTGTAATGAAGGAACAAGGAATCTAGGCATACCATCATGTAAATAAGTGCTGACTCATATCACACGTCTTACCTAATGAAAACAGCATTTCATGTTCCTGGATTTCAGATAAAAGTCTGGGCAAAAAAAGACAAATGTATTTCTCTTTCTCCTAACTTCTATCTTAACTGTACTCCAGACATGCAATTACTGGAGTAAATCCCCAATCCTCCCTCAGGTCAAACTCTTTGAAAGAAACCCAGGAAAGAAATCTGGGACTTTGTATTTTGCAAAATCTTTTACACTACTCATAGGAAAGAGATATATTTGAAGGATTAGATGAGACATGTATTTGTTTAGAAAAAAAGTATGAATCCCAGAATTTCTTTATCAAGTTGGAGGAAGAATAGCTTTCAGCATTTATATGAGTACTAGTTTATATAAAGGCTGTTTCCTTTTGAGGTAATTTGTTCTAAAAGGACAATGGTAGCCATGAACTATACACGAAAGCAGAGATGCTGTAACTCTGGAAGCTGTAAAACACAGAAAGGAGATATCCTCATTGCAGTCTTATGTGTTATAAGTATCTGCCAAATAGTTATCATTAAACTCATTATGCTGTAATTTGGTTAATCCCTCATCATCACGGTAAGGAAGCACAAGTGTATCAGTCTACACATGCAGTCCTTTTGCGCATTGTAAAGCCTCTGATCTAAGAACTGTCCATAAAGTAAAATTTGGGTTTGTGTATGAATCCACACAAGGATTTGCCTTTTCTGTTGTCATGAAGCCAATCTTCTTTTTGTTCTCTGTGTATAAGCACTTATTAAAATACGTGTTCCCATAATTTGTATACTTCAATATAGTGTTTATGGGCTACATGTATACTTAACTCCAAGCTGTCTCTGAAAGTCCTTTCTAAAACTCATGCTAGTTTCCATACTTCTAACAATTAGATACTGATGGGTATTATGCAGCTGTTAGTTATGGGTGTTATGGAACTATCATAGTTATTGTTGCAATGTTATTGCATGTAAGAAGATAACAAAGCTTAACACACAACAGAAGTACATAAAATTTTCCACATCCTGATGATGAAATGGTAATAGCAGCAGCCAACTTATTCAAGGGAAGGGATAATCAAAGGTAAAATTCTACACCGTCTATATAAGGAATTTTGCATTATTTGTATTTTATCACCTTATTTTTTGGTAAAAAGACTTTTCCTTTGCAGACTATTTCAGAATTTGAACCCCAGGCAGCTAAATATCAGAGAAATTTCCCATGTAAATCTCTACATATTACATTTCTAACTTTTGTTTAAGCCACACGTTTTCACATTTCTCAGTGGAGAGGACTACCAGGACAGTACTCTATTAATCATTTTGTTTCCTCTTCCTACAATTATTTCTGTCTCATAGGCCATAGTTTTCCCAATTTCTCTGTCATTCCTAGAGTAATACTATAAAATTTCAGTTTATCCAAAACACTGCCATTAAAATCACCTTCCCCATTTGTATACAATACTGTTTGATGGAACTTCCTAATAAACGGAATATACTAGGTTTTCATGGGAAATAAGTTAACCATTAGGTTGTCCGTATATGATAATATCCCTGTATTTCCCAGAATGCTGAACTGCATATAAAAGGTATCCACTTATAAATGTCTTCCCTTTGTTGATTTCAATTAAGCAAGAATATAGTGAAAACTGTTCAAACTGGGTAGCTCTAAGAAAGTGCTATATGTAAAGTCACAGATCAATGGAGCAAAATTGAACTGAGCTTGAAAGAAAACAAGAAGAGGCAATGTATGAAGCAAACCATAAATAATTCCTGAAAGCATTTATTCTAGATAGTACTGCATGTCTCCAGTTCAATCCTATCACGAAAACTAAACCCACTTTTTCTAAATTTATGGTGTTAAATATTCAGTTTGCTACTTTTAAGAATACTGAAGTCTCTGAAAGTCAGATGCACATTCTCAGAACAGCTTATATTCCTTAAATTTGTATCAGAACACCACAGGACTATTCCGAGTATATGTGCTGTACAATTAAAGAGAAAGGTTTTTACTAGAGATGTGCAGAGACACAAAGTTTAGATCTTGTTTTCCAAACACACAAGTGTATTTCAGTTGATGATTTTGTTCTTGATTTGTTGTTCCTTCAATTGAACAGATATTTTATTTTGATAGTATTTTTTTTCTGCCTCACAATATGTACAGTGCGTGCACAAGTGCTGGGAAGTCCTGGATTTGCTTGTGAATCAGGTTACAATCACGTTTTACCTAGTAGAATGAGAATTCTACAACTTAAATACCAGACTTCATGCTTTTTCTTTAAACTTGTTGATTTTCTTACATCGTATAATAACTGCAGGTTCATATAACTCCCACTGAATGGTCTGGTATGGTCTTTCAGTTGCTGCAATATTTTCTGAGGCAAATCATGTCATGTTTCATCTGGATTTGTAATCAGATACAGTTCAAACTGCGTTATCACAGCAACTTTTTTGCCTCCCAGGCAGAGATAAAAATAGGGTTTCCAAAACTGGTTAAGAAAAAAAAAATTCTGAGTAATATAAAAAATTCTATCAGAATGCTTGGATCTCTCCTGAGGAACTACAGTAACCTCATTTCTACACCAGGATTCAAGTGGATGTAGGTCTGAAAGTTCCACTGAGACACCGCATGGCCATGTAATTCTAATGAGGAGTTACAGTTTTCCATTATTCTTATGCATTCAACTTATGTTTTCCTTTCATCCATTTCCTTTTCTGGGGCAAGCAAGGGGAAAATGCTGTCATTTTTCTTAGCAGTTTTTACATGCTTCTTTTGTGTTAGGAGAGGCATTTCTTTCAAAACGACCTATCCAAAGCAACACTGAACAGTTTTTCAAGGTTTTCCACCGACAGCCTCTTCATCTCTTGCTCCTGATGTCTCCTATTTCTCAGATACTTTATTCTTTGTGTTCACCCTTAAAAAATGTCAGTGAAGATTGGAAAGAAGTCACACACATGAACCCTCTCCCTTAATCTGTCCCAGGCCCAGCAACTCCTGATCCTCTTTTCACTCATTGCACAATCATTCTGCTTTATTTCAGGGAAACTCCTAACCCCCTCAGAGGAACTCTGTTCTTGATCCCTTTCCTTTCTCCCTCACATCTGCCTAACTACACAGCTAGACCGATTTTTAGGATACTTACCAACAATTACTCCTGCTTCATTTCAGTGATGAAATTATACAAAGTGTATTTGTTGTACAGAGAATTGAGCTTTCAGTAACAGAGGAACTTCACAATAAGTGGCATAAACAGAGTAAACAGGAAAAAAGTTCTTTCCTCTGTAGGGTAAGAATTTGTTCCTTACTAAGGTTACTGCAGAAAATACTGAAGAAAGAGGTATTAATTACCCAGGGCTGAAACAATCTTTCATTAATTCAAAGGAAATGAAGAAATCAAGAAGGCAATAAAACCTCTTCCAACTGCTGGTTATCACCCAGAAGTTTCATTGATAATTATACTTCAGGCTCATAAAAAGTATGGTACCTTTTATCAACAGACAAGCACATCTTTATGTACAGAGTACCCTTCAGTATCTATGATATTTTGGCTGAAAGAAAAAGAGTTGTCCTCGCTCTCCTTCAGACCATTCAATTAAATGCCACTTTAGATACCTCTATTAATTGTTTAGCCATAACACATAAGCAAATTTCAATTTTAACTTTTTCATAAATTATTCCAGCTAAACGATGCACAGATTTTCTAGAATTTCTCTGTAAAATAGCTCCAAAGAGCTAAAAGAACTAAAAACTTTCTCTAGGCTCTCTGCCACATTTCAATTAGTGCAACACCAGTTTACTCAGCCTTAATACGTGAAATATATTCCTGTGCACTACTCCTGTATATTACTTTTCAAAACCCACCACTCTAATCTCCTCTTTCTGTGTTTATTGATTGTCTCTCTCTTCTCTACTAGTATATCAATGATAAGTTATTCGATTTGTCTTGGTTATTGATTACACCTCCCTTATCTGTTACATCTTCAATTCCGAGAAGTCAACTTCCACCTAAATCCAGGATATTGATCTCCATTTTATAAATCCATGTGGCTAGGCTTTCTCTTGAGCCAACCAAAAATGTGGAGAGGGTCTTTTCCGATGTTCATTATTCTTTTACAAATACTAATCCCCAAAAGTCTATAAGAATTCCTAAATAAGTCTCAGCATGATTTGAACTTCTTGTGTGCCAAGATGATATCATAGCATTAAATACCATCACTGAACTTTCCCTTCTGTCTGTCCATTTAGTTCTCTTGCATAGTATTTTGATGCTTAGCTTTTGGGGGTGGTTCATATACCATGTCTTTAATGTTCCTATACCAAAAGATTCTCTTTCCATGAACAGAGCAGTAAGTCTTCATCAAACAATGTCAGTGTTACACTCTGTATTTTCACAAATTTCTAGATTAAAGTAAAACTACCAATTCAGGTGCATTTTCTGTCCTTATTTTAATAAACCCATTATCTTTAATTTTTATGACAAAAGTAATTACTTACTGGTTTAGGACAGGTGTATATGCTGTTTTATCTTCATCTATGATGGTGATCATCAGAGTAATTAGATGTGTCCAGAAATCCAAATTCTTTGTTGTTGGTCCCTGTTCTTCTTTAGGAACTTCTTGCTTCTTACCCTGTTAAAACAAGATTGAATATATTTTATACTAGTGAAATTAGAGAAAATATTATGGAATTTCCACCTACAGATTACTACTTGGTTGGAAAAAGTGGCATATTGGGTATCTTCAGAAATTTTATACAAAGACTGTCTATCCAATTTAGATTGTGGGACATACTGCATCAGCCATATATAAAAAAACATCTGAAGTGCAGACAGCCACATGAGCAGTGAAGATGAACAGAATCTTGATTTTTAGTGCATTGCCACACTTCAATTAAATACATTCTTAAATTTGAGTGCTGACACTGAGTGCAGATAAAACGGTCTGCTGAGGCCAAATGTTTGTATCATACACAATAAATGCTGAAAAAATCAGTGATAAGGAACATGTCTTGTTTTCTTTTGGATTATACGCTGAAGTTACTTGTCCTAACAACTGCTGTCTTGCTTGCTTTAAATGAAGAAGCAGTTGAATTTCTCTGTTTTTTAATAGCCAAAATGACAAAAGCTATTGCCAAAACATTCTGCAGAGATTTCTCAGGGACTTATACATTTACTGGCAGAACCACAAACTGTACATTTAAGAGAGGCAGAGGAAAACAACACAAAGTAGGAGTGGGAAAAAAATAAAATATTTGAACACATAAAAATAGTAGGAAACAGTACATAGGGATGTCCAAAGGAGAGGCTTGTGAAGGTACTGCTTTGCCAAGGATTTCAAACCTAGGAGCAAAACTAATAAACCAACATGTTATTTGATTCCTTTTTCATCCAGGGAAATGCAGTTCTTGTATACTTGTATGTTAAGAGGACTGCAATCAGTTTCACATACACATCAGAGAACTTGAGATGCCCCATTGCATTTTTGTAATAATCACAAGGAAGGACAAGGCTTATCAACATGGCTCTCAAGTCATAAGTTGAAAGTTCGTAAGTATAGCAGTGCTTTTTATTGCTGCTGACTAAAAGTCTGCTGTTTGCACCTCTTCACAGCTATAAATACGTATTAACATTCAACACTTACCAACTTCTACTGAGAATTTTATGCTTTTTAATCTCACTGAAATATGCATTTATAGCTGCATTTTGTGTTCACAGTTTTGATTTATGAATTCTTAGCATTTTTCAGTTCTCTTGGCAGAAGGATCAGATTCCTTATCAATGTCAATAAATAACTTCAGAACCAAATAACGTTTTTGTCTCTGTATGGACACTCACATACATACATAATTTCTGCCAAGCAGAGGTATGTCTGTTTGGACATGCTCTTCAGTACAACTGTCAGAGATAGAAAGGGGACACCCAGCTAGCAAGTCAGAAAATAAACATGCTTATTATGCTGCAAGTTTAAATATATACCGACTGTATGTACAAACATATCTTTGTAGTTCAAATATGACCACTTCAATGAACCCCATATCTCTTTGAATAGATGACACTAGTCAGTGTCATAGTGAATTAATTGTTATCTTAACCTCAATTAATGTTTAACTACTAACACCATTTAGAATGGCAGAAAGGGATTTTCAACAACACTTAACTGCTTTTGTGATCACTGTGGAATCATTATAGAAAAGTATCATTAATCACACTGCCACATACTCAGCTGATCTGTAGATGCTACAGCTCCAGTGTCTAAAGGAACTTAAATAAAGGTGAGGTTCAGAAGCAGTTACAATGGATGGTGTAACTAGCATCACCAGCAATTAACAACCACACACGGAAAAAAGAATGTTTTCCAAAACAGAAATTAATGTTTGACCATTAATGTCACTCTGATGTACATTTCACTTTTATTTAAAGACATTCTTTCTACAGCAAAGATTTATTTCTAGTATACCATTTCTCTCAGAAGCTAGTGAATGAAACCAAACCAACTGAAAGGCAGTTGTGGAAGAAAGTCAGTTCACATTTAGTCCAGCATCTTATCCAAAAACCATATTTCACAGAAATCAAGATGACCTTTTTTGAAAAAAAAAAAAAAAAAAAAAACAAACAAAAAAACAATAAAGCAAAGCAAAACCCAAACCGAAACAGAGAAGATATTTCTAAAGTAGTCGCACATTAAAAGATGCAGTTTCATGCACTGAAATAAAAGTATATACTCTGTCAATTCCTATCCTAAAAATCTAATTAACTGGTTAGAAATGCTTGGAATCACTTAAGTTGTTCTAACATAAATTGCCATTATTGCTGGCATTGTTATTAGTTTTACATGATTTCTGACAGCAGGCACCTTCACAGAAGCAGTATACTGAGGTAAAAAAACGTTGCCAGTTTGATTACATTGATTAGTTGCAAATTTGCAAAACCAACAGAAGAAAGTTTCATCTTGGAATAAAAATTAACTTGAAACAGAGTTATTTTTATATCAAAAAAATCTGAGAGAAGAAACATTTTGTTTGGCTGGAAAAATATTTTATTAGCATAACTGAGAGGTACAGTAAAAAGTGTAACAATGTATAAAAACAGAGTGGGAGGACAGCATCATATAAAAATTATTTAATACTTTCTGAATGAAATACAATTTTAGAGGCACAAATATTTAATTTCTCTACTGTTTTGCTGAAAAATCAGACTCCTCCTGGGCTAAACACTACTGCACAACTTTATTTCCTTTTTCATACTTTTGAATGCGCTTGGAGATCACAGATCACACACTTCATGATTCAATTCTTATAATATTTCTATAAGAAATTAATAATCTACCAGTTTTTTTGACATTTGTATTAATAGACAAAAAGAGATACACCTTCAGAAGCAACCAAGTGGCTTGGGTTCCCAAATCCTAGTTGAAAAACCAAGCTCTCATAGCATAGGTTCATCCGCATGCTAGTCTACAGCATCTTGTTAATACAGAAACTCTGATTTCCAAAAGCTAGGCTGTTATTAGTATGTTATCGACCTCACCTAATGGTCTATAGCTCTAAGAAGGGACATATCACCAGGCAAAAGCACTGTGTTGCTATGGCTGTGTAACACCTGGCTCCAGAACTACTTAATTAGTTGCTAAGGTCTTCTGTGACAACACACAGAGCCAATAAAAGGAAAGGTCTCCAAAATGAGGTAGAATTTCAATACTGTTCTGCTGAGCCGGTGTCAAACAGAGTGTATCCCAGTGGTTTTTTTTCCATCATACTGGGGCTACTGGTCATGAAATGATTTGAACTGGTCAAGAACTCTTCAGAGAACATAGAGTTTACTTTGCATTTTATCAGTTTCACTCAGTAAAGAAGACTGCAAAAAGAATTACTGAAAGGACTTTGGTCATTGTGTCAGCCAATACTTCAGATTTTTTTTGTTTTCTTAAGAAAACAGAAACAGCGACATACTTTAAACTGAGTCAGAAAGCTTCAAAAATGCTTCCTAAATGGCTTTTTTTCAAGGCACTCTTATTTTCAACACACGACAGCCTACTCTTCATTCAGATCAGTGTTACTGAAAAAGAGGAAATACTCTTCATTCAGATCAGTGTTACTGAAAAAGAGGAAATACTACATCTGCTGTATAAGGAATTAGGTAGTCCCCCATCAGAGTGCTTTGTCTCAAATAAGGACAGTATTATACCAGCCAATAAGACTGTCAGGATGTCATGTTTTACTATCTGCAGTGCTCATTTTTTTTTTGACACTAGCTATTTGCATTCTGGTGTGAAACTGTAATATGACTTATTACAGTTTTTATCGTTTGCATACTGCTAGCATTTACCATGCTACACTCCAGGAAATAGAGCTGCTCCCCAGAGGTGATATTTTGTTGAAAGATATTTGCTTTATAACAGTGATTGTCTCTCTGATACAAAGAGAGTAATAAAATGAGGCAGTGGGGATTGCTGAGCGTATTTTGTGGTTTACTCATTACTTTTCTTACAGTGATAAATTTCCCAAAATGCCAGCTTGAGCACCCTCAATTTCATCATTCATTGTCTGATTTTGGGTTGAAGAGAGAACATCACATTCACACACATTCAGACATTTTAAATATATTTTCTAGAAACTCTGTGGCAGGCATCTCTGAGAATTTTGGTTGCAGAAGGTGGTTCACATGAGCTACATATATATATAACATGCAGAAACATACCACTATGGGCCAGATGGAAATACTACTGTTTAAGTAGACTTTTTAGATTCCACCTTTTCATAACATCATCCACAATATGACTCAGGAAAGAAATGAGCAATGGCAAAACCCTGAGCCTGCAGGCGGGCTCGATAGAACAGCAGCTGCCAGTGTTTCCCCTGAGTGAGAGCAGGTGGTGACCTACATATGAACTACTTATTGTTGCTCTGGGGTTCATCAATTTCAGGTCTCCCTACTCACCGCTCTAATCTCAGCTGTGCAGATAAAACATGAACCTCGTGTGCTACATCACCACGAACGGTGAGCTCCTTTCCTCTCTCTGAGAGGAGGAAGCCTCATCTGATGGGGAGGTAAACTGTGATAAGGGAACAGTTAATGAAGAAGTCTTAAGGGTGGAATCTGGTGTAATCTGACTATAGAGTTTGGCTAGAAAGTTAATGAAATGCTAATTACAATATTGGTTACTGCTTCATTATTATAACAGTGTTACCACAAGCCAGTCTGCACTTCCCTTGGATTCATGGGAAACCTTCAGAGCTATAGGGTCCAACAGCTGTACACTTAGCTGTTCCTAAATATTAAATGCACATACAGATACAATGGTAGCAAACTGTATAGGATAATTGAAAAGGCAGTTTACATGTACAAATTTAGAGTTGATGCAAAATTTAGCTAATAATATTATCTCTCTATTAAAGCCAGATTAGTTAGATTATGTTTCTCAGAACTGCCTCCCACCAGCTGTGAAATAAAGTTTTACTATCTGTTATTAAGTTCATTTAGGATTGTTGTTTGATTACCGTTTGTGATATTTTGAGTGTGGTCTATTTATCTTAATTTTAAATGTAGCTTTTTGCACATTTTCACTAAAATTTCTTGCAGTTGCTAGTGATTGTAACTACAGACACTTGTCTGCTTACAGCTTCTACATAAAAACTCACCTGCTGGAAATCTTGCTGAAAAAGAATAGAAGCAGCATGTAAATACACTGAAACACAGTTAATTCAGATTTCCAATAGAGTGAATATTTGTGGATTTCTTTGTTTGTTTATTTCAGGATATATTGATCTATCATTGAGTTGTATAAGAGAAGAATAAAATAATGACATTGCCCAATCTGCTCAAAAATAAACAAAAAAATTGGAGATATGTCGCTTTAAAACTGTTTTACATTCTCTACCTAACACTAAGGCTATAATATCCCTGCTATTTTAAGCCATCTACTAAAATAGACTGAAAATTACTTTATGGAGTCATAGAATAAAGTAGAGAAAATTTTAGATACAGATAAGCTTTTGCAGATATCACAATGCAGTGCAGAAGTTAAGATTGCTTCACTTTTAACTGTTTACTAAAATGGCTATCATGTGCTGAGAAACTCTGCAGACTTATATAACACCCAGCCTAACAACAGTTCATATTATATTTAACAGACAAGATCAAATTGCTGCAGAGTAAATGGTAAATGTTAGCAAGAAAACAGAACAGCTTATGTGACAAACAGACATGATGTCTAGAGCTGCTTCTTCTTCCTTATTTTTATACTGCTACTCAAGTTACAATATAATCTGTTGAAGAATGAACACTTACATAAGCACTTGACTGTGGAGTGCCTGTGAGTGCTGGTGAGAAACACTTCTTTTCAAAGCTTAGGAAACAGAGATAAGTTGTTTCATGTAACAGGAATCCAACATTAGAAAATAAATTCTCATTTCAGAAGTGTTGAATATACAGCATATACTGCCTCTCCCGAAATACAGGAATTCATATTTTGGATTCGAATGAAATGTGCTTTCATACAAAATTTAATGTCTTATGTACCATGCAGTGTGACTTGTTCTTATCTATTAGATACTACACATCAAATATGCAAATACTTTTCACGGCTGGAATAGTCATTGAAATACAATTTTTCCAGTCTACCACCCAGAAGGCAAAAGTAAATAAATAAATAAATAAGTAATGTGATAAAGCAGTGATGCTCATTTTTGACAGTTGTATAATTTTGCAGGCAAAAAAATCTTAATTTTAACATTACTGTCCTAGGTTCAGCAGCAGCAGTCATTTTTTCTCTTTCATAGTAGCTGGTGCAGCACTGTGTTTTTGATTTTCGGCTTGGGAACAGTGCTGATAGCAGCAGTGTTTATAGTTATGGCTTAGAATGTTTAGGCTGGCCAAGGAC
>JASSUY010014467.1:0-26870 GCA_032466535.1 Forpus xanthops | reverse complement strand
CTCAGAAAGTCCTTGGCCAGCCTAAACATTCTAAGCCATAACTATAAACACTGGTGTTATCAGCACTGTTCCCAAGGAGAAAATCCAAAAAAAGTGCTGCACCAGCTACTACTTAAAGGAGAAAAACAACTGCTGCTGCTGAACCCAAGACATACAACCACAGACCCAGAGCTCCAAGGTGGATATTAACAGATGTAAATATTTTTAAAAGCACTGCATGGTTGAGTTGTGGCACTCAGTGTCCTAGGATTTGTCTCTGATTCCAAATTATAATGGGCAAAAATGATCAAACTAGACAGAATATTAAAAAAAAAAAACAAAACACAAAAAAAAAAAACCAAAAAAACAAAACCCCACACTAAACAAACATGCAAACCCAAACAAACCTACCTGAAGCTTTGTGTTGTGAATAAAGTCACAAGGGTGTTCACTACACCACTAATTGTTTTAACCTAAGAAATATATGCTGGTGTAGAATCACTGTTTCCCCATTCCCTTTGCTAGCCCTTTTTTACCATCTGCTTTTGAGAAAAGACAGCAGGTGATCTGGCTTATGGAGAGTTGCTCTTTCAGCTCTTCTCATTCACTCTTCTGCTTCCAACAAGTAAACTGGAACTAAGAATCTATACACTCCAAGAATAAGGAAGGAAGTGATGGGCATTGAGAAAGACCTTTGCATTGCTATAAATGTAATGAGAAAGCTTCCCTCAGCAGTTGCATGTATACAATTTCTTACCTCATTAGAGCAAAACTGGCCCTTCCAAATCCTGAGATGATTCCTTCTTCTTGCTTTTCACTTGAAAGCTCCAAAATCACAGCCTTCTCAAAGCTCTGTACCATGTTTTGTATCAGTGCTTAGACAATACTCTTTTAACTAGCGAGTCCTAGAAAACAAGAACCTTACGGAACAGAAAAACTACAGCTGAATTTACCATGGAGACACTTCCTGAAGATGATATCTGCTTTGCTGATATCTTTTATTTGTGCTAGCGGTGAGACATAGGCTTATTGGAAAGCTGTCTAGGTCAAAGTTTTCATATTATGGCCATGAACTTATGGGAATCAACATCATTCTTTCACCTCTGCAACATTGCTTTGCACTGCAACTATACACCAATTTAAAGGCATGAACCTAAAGGTGAAAAGCTTTGAAATGAGCAGAAGTCAAGCTTTCTGTTTATTAAGAAACCCACACAACAGCAGTGTTAAAATTAATTTTCCAAGATCATAATAGCTGAGGCCCTCACATTTTCTACTGAATTTCTGTAAAAATGATTTATGGCCATATTGCTTCCTTAAAAAAAACCAAGCCCTTAGTGTGTGTTCTTGACTGTGGCTTTAGGAATCTAAGTTTCGATGCAATATTTTATCTGTACACTAAAATCTTTAACTAATAAACCAAAATTAATCTCAAGAAAAATATGGCCTTGGTTCCATTATATCTGGAATCTAATTCCTTTCCTTGCTACCCACGTGCTTGTAAAAAGCTGCAGCTCTGCTTGGGCTATACTTTAATGCTATTTTATATATATATATATAGATTGCTGCAAAATACCAGAGGCAGAGGAGAGTCAGGCCCATGCCACACATGTTAGCAATGCACTTTTCTGGGGCAGTGTTTATAGGTTTTCGAAACCAGTGGGCAACTCCACAGGGAAGTAATACAGCATGACAAGCCTCAGTGAGCTAGCATTTCTCTTAAGTATTTCAATGGCATTCTCCTGGTTACTCTGAAAAGTGACCAATGGAAAGTAGTTAAGTTTACTTTGCCAGGGTTGGCTAGGTTGTTTAATAGTTTAGCATTGCCTTTTACCTCTAAGTTATCTGTTCCTACATCTATCACCAAATTTGATATTTTTACTTTTCCCAACATATTTCAGTCATTTGGTGATTTCCTCAATATATGTGGTGATGCATATGTAAACCAAGTAAACAACATAAATTAATACATGATATATGTTATATGCGTTAGTGTAATAGAAGTTCCTTCCCACTACAGCTTTTTGCACAAGCAATGTTGAGAGAGGTTTGCATGCATGAAGATTTATTTGTGGAGTCCACAGCTGATGGCCCATGTTTACTCTAACTGTGAAAAACTGGAGAAAACATAAACCAGCAGAGAATAAAACAAAGAGCAGAGACAGAAGGAAGAAAGGAAGTTTTCCTCATGGCACTCAGCTGGGAAGACAAGCAATGATTTCTTGACCTCTCCTGTCCATCCTCTGATGTGAAGCAGCTGGTTCTGCCCCTAACACTATTTCCACAGTAACTATACAGTTTCCAGCAGCACATTCTGAAAACCTCTGCTCATTACTCCTTAGTGTTGATTGGAGGGAGCATGCATTGACAGGGGCAGGGGCTGCATGGTCAGTTGCTTATGTGCATATGAACATTGAATCATAGAATCATACAATAGTTAGGGTTGAAAAGGACCTTAAGATCATCTAGTTCCGACCCTCCTGCCATGGGCACCGACACCTCCCACTAAACCATGCCACCCAAGGCTATGTCCAACCCGGACTTGAACACCACCAGGGATGGAGCATTGATAACTTCCTTGGGCAACCCATTCCAGTGCCTCATCACCCTAACAGGAAAGAATTTCTTCCTCAGATTCAATCTAAACTTCCCCTGTTTAAGTTTGAACCCGTTACCCCTTGTCCTCTCACTACAGTCCCTCATGAAGAGTCCCTCCCCAGCAACCCTATAGGCCCCCTTCAGATATTGGAAGGCTGCTAGGAGATCTCCATGCAGCCTTCTCTTCTCCAGGCTGAGCAGCCCCAAATCTATCATCCTATCTTCACAGGGGAGGTGCTCCAGTCCCCTGATCATCTTTGTGGCCTTCCTCCGCACTTGTTCCAACAGTTCCATATCCTTTTTATGTTGAGGACACCAGAGCTGCACACAACATTCCAAGTGAGTTCTCACGAGAGCAGAGTAGAGGGGCAGGATCACCTTCCTCTATCTGCTGGTCACACTCCTTTTGATGCAGCCCAGGATATGGTTGGCTTTCTGGGCTGCAAGCCCATTATTGTGTTCCTTGCATTATTCAAAAGCTATAACCAAAATGTAGCAAAAATGGGGGAAAAATCTCCATCACTCACTGGTGGCAATCACTGCCCATGAGAATCCACCACAGAAAGACTGTTGGGGTGTGCAGGTGCCTCACTATAAGGATAGCAGCATGAGAACAACAGCATGGGAACATTGAGGGGAAAACACTACCCTAGAGCATCTGAAAACAGTGCCCCAGAAGCCTGAATGGGAGGGTGCAGAGCTATGAGGGAAAGCAGGCTGCAAATTTGCAGAAAGAAAGCCTTTAACAACACAAACCAGCAAAAGCATTTTCCTTGTATGGGAAGATGTGACTAGTTGACATGTTTTAGTGTGAGGTGAGGCGCAAGTTCAAGGCATGAGGAGGCTGTTGTTAAACTTGCTTCCTAACCCTCTGGAAGTGTTCTTAATGTAACACAGAAATAAGAATGAGGAGAAAACCCCAGGAGAGCTCTCCTGTTTTGTTTTTTGTTTTGCTGTGTTTGGTTTGTGGTGGTTTTTTTTTTCCCTCTCTTTATTTATTTATTTATTTATTTCACAAGAAAGGTTCCAAATAAAGATTTCATTTGCTGCACTTTATCGCTTCATAAACCAAGGAAGAAAGCTAAAAGTGCAACAGCCAGGAAAGAAGAATATTTTTTTTTGCAGCTGAGCAGATAGATAAGAGGTAATAACAAAATAAAGATGAATAACTTGCTTATTTTGAAGGTCTATAAGACCTCTTTGATAGGGATCTCAACAATTTATTTATTTTTGTTGCACTGAGAAGCACACCATCTCTTCAATTTGCTGTGCTCTGCCATGAAGCCAGTTCATGCACTGCAGAATTAAGAATTAATTATTATCCTTTACTGTGTAATGATTAGTTTTTGCACGTGCCACATAGAACACTTCTGCAGTCGTCATGCCAGATCTATCCTTATTTAACCTGCTCCATTCTGCTGCAACAATCAGCCACAGGGGTGGAAGGGGACACCCAGACTGTGCACACCCTGTTGTGATTCCACTGCATCCTGGATACTGAAAGAACACACAGTCTCAGTTAGTGTGTACAGGCACAGGGATTTTGAAGACTGCTATCTCTTGCTCAGCCCAAGCTTCCCTGCCATGATCTAAAAGGATTAATGTATACCCTGAGCGCCAGACTACTTGCTGCTCTACAGTGAACCCCTCTGGGTGCTTGAAATGCGTCTTCAGAAGTACAGGCTACCCATTCCTTGTCAGTTAGCACATTTCCGCTGATATTAGGGCTTGGCAAGCTGGGACTTGATGGGTGCTTAGGAGAGAGACATGGGGAGGAGGTGCTAAAACAAGGTAGCATCTCACAGATGCTCTTATTTGCTCTGGTAGGAGCCAATGTGTTTTTCCATGTAACTCTCAGCGCAGCTGCTGTGAGTATCTTAACCTAACTGTTGGTCCTTTTCTGGGGGAGAGCTGCTTAGCTAGAAAGGGAGAACATCACTGCTTTTATTTGTAAGTGGTGGGTAAGTGCCAGTGTGGAGAAAGATTGCATGTTTTCTGCTATCCCTCTGGTCCTCGAACTTCAATGTGAATTGCACAGTGAGGAAAAGAAGAGCTGGTCTTTCTTTAGATAAGCATTCTCTAAGAAAAATTACAATATAATGACATAGACATTTGAGTTCCTATAAGTAATTATGTGCATGCCATCCTAGCTGTAGGTTCAATTCTGCAGTCCTGCATGCTGAAGGTGCAGGACCAGACCCTTTTTAGCTAGCTCAGCTCACATCTAGCTGGGATTTACTACAATACCAGTATTTTATGCTTTTTTTTTTTGATCTTGCTGCTTGCTGAATTTACTACCTACAGCTCCTCGAGGGGAAAAGGAGAAAAAAATCTGCAAAAAATACTCTGCATTCTCCACAACAGAGCAGATCATGTCTTACAGTGATCTTGCTGTTATTTATGCAGAGATGATTATGCTATCTGACACACAGTGAGAAATGAAAAGCTTAATTGGAGAAATAATCTGGAAATAAAATCATTCCTTTCTTGGTGTTTCTTCAAATAACAGATTCTGACAATGTTGCTCCAATTTTTTCACTTTTTTCTTTTTATATAATATATCAATTCTGTAATAAGACAGCTAATTAAAGAGAGCAATATTTTTGTGAAAACAAGCAAAAAATTATTCTATAGAAAGCAGCACTCTGGTAATGAGACCTGATGGGACACGTGCGCAAGGGATAGGGAGAGGAGTGAGGAATATTTCTCTTTTAAAACTACGTCCAACAGACTGAAAGCAGAGACCTCCTCCATTCAGTTTCTTTCTTACTGTTTTATCTTCCATACACCTCTCCCTTCTAACATGAACTTCTCAACATGCTTTCAAAAGAGGCAGTCTAGTCATCAAATGATATCATCTGTTGTTTAAGTCTTTGATTCAATAGGTTACATGATCAGCTAAAAATCCCCAGTCACATGCAGAGTTACTATTTTGCTTGGTATCACATATTCACTGCAGGAAAGCATCACTGTTCTGAACAATGTGCAATCTGTCTGTTCTGTGGAACTTGTCTGGTTGTTACCTCTGACCTTCCAGTCTAAGGAAGAGAGGACAGGAGGTAAAAAGCCATGAAGCTAGAGATAAGAATAGATGTGAGACAAAACCATGCAATCCTCTTATGTTCCATACTGTCACTCTCTCGACTCAGCCTTGCTCATGTGGTCATTATAAGCTTCTGCCACCCTCTGGGGTAATGGTAAAGAAATATGTCTGCAAGCAAGTTGTCTGTTCAGGCTGGTGCACTGGAATGTAGTGTCAACACAAATGGTTATTATGGGGACATAATTCACAGTCTTCTGTACAGGAAAATGGCTGTATATAATTTATTGTAATTAACCTACAAGATGAGAGAATTTTTTTTGACTAATAGCCTCAAAAGAAGTTGTTTGAAGACGGGCTTTCCTGAGAACAGACATTCTCTCAGTCCAGAGTGAATGGTCACTGATCTCATTGGGCAGCTGATGCTCTCTTTTGATTTCAGACCACTGACAATAAAATGACATATGCTGAACAATCTGTTAATTGTCACTAATTTGTCCACTGGATATTTTCCCCCTATATTTTGAATTGTCCATCTGCAAGTGTGCTGGCTAAGCTTAGCAGCCTGATTAATAGTTTCAATGATCATGTCAAGGCTAAGAGATACTTTTAAGTTTTCATGTTCATCACTGAGAATTTAGTATTTTTTTTTACATGTGACTGTTTGCTTAACTCATGTGATATAGCTTCCCAACTCAATTAAAGATATTTAATGACTTGATATTTATAAGCAGAAGCTGAAAATACTCTAGATAATAGGACAGGAAGATAAGCTGGCCAGCAACTGATCCTTTTTGCTGTAAGAAAGGCTCAAGAGTATCATGGCTGAGAGAACAGGTACAAAACCAGAAAGATCTTGGAGAAAAGACAAAAAAACAGAGTGGTGGGTTGTTCTGGAAGGACCGTATTTATTGTTCCATTTCCCACATTAGATACTTATTGCAAATTTCTCCTGGCTGACTCCATATCTCAGCTTGTTCTTGAAGGCTGCAACATTAACTTGGTTCAATACCTCTGATCATAATGCTGATGTGTTACAATTTAAGGCTAATGGGGGCATTATTTTGCATTGTCCACTAGTCTTTTTATAGGGAAAGGTAAGTACCTTTAAAGAGGCATTAAGTCCAAGTGCAGGTTCACATTATGTGTATCTTCAAGAAAATGGTAAACAGTACTAGAAACTACCTTTGGGGACATTCTCACTGCTTATACCAGGACTACCACCAGACAGGATAGAAACTGTGCTGCGTCTCTTCCACCCTGACTGCAGCTCAGACCTCAGTCCACTCCAAAAATACAAGCCCGTGCATATCCCAGGGGAAAATGCATGGTCCCAAGACAGGTTTGGCTTCTCTGGGAAGGTAATTTCTATTTCACAGTTTGCTTCATTTCAGCATCTGGCTGCTCCATCATCCCCTTTCTAGAATGCTTGGGAACTGCAAAGTAAGCAAAGGGATTCCAGTCTTATAACATTTGTGCTGGCTTAGCACTGCCATTTTTTAATACCACCTACTGTCTCTTCTGCTCGCTGTAGGACAGTTTCTACTGCTCTTTTATTCATTCCAAGTAGTATATCACTGTTGAAGAAATGTCTCAGAAATGTTTGCCATATCAACTGCTACATACTGTGAGTGAGAGACTCCAGGTCTGGCACAAAATACTGACAGAATGAAATGGTATCCAGTCTGAGAAAAGAGTGCAAAGTCTTTCATGATTTCTGTACCCACATTTCTTAACTTCTCCCCCACACACAACCTGTTCACACACGCTAAAAATAAAGGATATAACATTTGAAAATGTTTGCAACAGGTATTTTACTCAGTGACAGTTACTGAACTAAGAAACATAGAAGGTTTTTAAGAAGCCTTAGTAAGTGACATGGAAATAAGTATCATCTCCAGGTATACTAATTGTTATCCTTTCTATGATCAAAATTTCTAGTGGTATTAGTTCTTACATCCCTGATTATACATTGATTGGCAAGTCACAGTTCAAAAAGGTATCCCTCCACTTAAGAAAAGACTTCTGATTGATGAACAAAGTGCATGATGTTCCCTTGAAACATGAATAAATTTTTACTATATATCAGTATGTGTAATTACTGTACTCTCAGGTAGGGGCATCAGTGATCTCTGCTTACATGGAGATTCTTATGTTTCAAAAATTTCTGAGACTCATGAAAGAATGGCCAAAAAAGAGTATGAGACACAGACAGGGCACCAGAGACCTGAAAACACATGGAGAATTGTCTCAGCAAGCAAGGTTGAGAAACTCTATTTAAGATGACACTTTTAAGGAGTCTGTTCTTCATTTGGCATACTTTGTTAGCAAAGCAAAGCTTACGAAAATCCATTTCTCTGCATCAGAGTAAACAATGGCAGAAGGAAGAAATAATGCTTCCTGTCTAGTCTCATGTTGATGTCAAGGAGACCAGAACCTAGATGTCCTAATGCGCCAGCTCCAAATTCACTATGCTCTTCTTAATACTGGATCATAATTTTACATAAAGATGGTTGATTTTGAGTTTTTTTGTTTGGCTGTTTTGTTTGGGGTCTTTTATTGGGTGGGGGATATTTGTTCACATGAGCCAGGACTGAAGGGAAAATATTATGCATAATTATAGAGTGAAACAGGCTACAACGTCATCCATCAGAATATTTTAATCTCTGGTATTATTCTCTGTTCTTTCTCACCCTCATGTCAGTTCTGCCTCTCCCTCTGCCTTGAATCCTTAACTCCTTCCTCTGACAGGATGTACAATAGCCAGAGCAGTATAAATCAAAGCCTAGAATCAGGGAAATTAGAATAGATTGGAAGTGCCAGTTCCTCAAGACAGAAAGGAAAGAAACAAGACCATGGGAGATCAGAAGAGTGATTGCAGCTTCATTACAAGGGCCGTTGAACCATTGGAACAGGTTATTGCCTGTCACAAGCTGTTTTTATTTTCCAGCTCCTGACTGATGCAGAGCTTGATCTGAAATAAATGTCATCTATCCACTTTATAAATCTCCTCACTATATTTACATTTAACGTTTATGGGTCTTCACATTTTTCAAGTAAAATATAATTTTATGTTTGTGGTATCTCTATTGTAAGCAGCAGGAGAGAGTTTGAGAGCTACATAGGAGCTTTTATTAGACCATGCTGAGGCTAGACTGAGAGGGAATGAATTCAGCCACATCAAAAGCCAGGATAAATCATCATGGGGCTTCCATGCAGAGTACTCTTAATGTCTTAATGTAAACTGCTTCCTTAATCTGTGTCAGGTTCAGACACTAACAACAAATCACACAAGTGCTCAAAATATTCCAGTACTGAATTTTTGAAAATATCTTTCATGAGTTAAGTTAGCAGTTGAAAAAAACAGCATATTTCTTCAGAACAATTCCATAATATCAAGTTTTGACAACAGGAGGGTTCCAGCTATGTATCATTGGGAGTTCTAGATTTCAAAACTGCAGTAAAAAAATACCTGAAGCAGGAAGATGTAAAGATGGTGGCTGCCTCACTGCTGGCTCTTTCTCTGCTACATTGCTACGTTGAGAACAAGTGTCAATACTGAATTTTGCTCTGGATAAAAGAAAGAGGAAAAATCTCTTTGTTATTATTTTTTTTTTTTTTATTTTAAAGCCTATGCGTAAACCAATAGCTGATCTTCATGTTGACAATAGTTATAGTTGCTAGACCTGCTATTGTGCAAGCACAGTATACATGGGCTTGCTATTTAGGAGTTGGTAACTGAGCAGCATTTACAATATAGCTCATGAATTAGTAGAAAGGCTAATTTTTTTTTATGCTCTGCAAACAACAAAGTGCTTCAGGTTATACTTTTTGAGTAGCTGCAGTCTTTAAAGCAGCTTCAGTGTCCTTAGCCTGAGTGAGTGTTTTTCTCCCGTTGACAGAGTTTTGAAACTCACTCTCACAAGCAGTCTCATGAGCAAGTGGAAGATTTGCATGAGTAACAGTGGCTTGTTTATGTGAAGACTGCAGAATAGGACTCCTTAAATGGGATTGGAGAGCTGTCTTTGCATGAACAGTGACTGTCTCCAAACAGCAAGGGAGTGATCCAGCTCCGATTTCCCATCTGAGTTGTTGTAATACTGTGGAGGAAGGCTGCTAGTGACATGGCACAGGAATTATTTTCAGAAAATGCAGAATGCATGTGTGCATGGACAAGCATGAGAAAATCTGCTAGTATTCAGTGTCAGTTCACTGTAAAAGCTGGTAATGAACAAATCAGCTAAGTTAGTTATGCATTGGTGTCGCTGCATCTCTCTGCTGGAGTTTTGTCCCCTGCTCCCATTAATTATATTAGGTTTAGCACATAGTTAGTCTTGGAAGACAAAATGTTCATCTCCTGCTTTACCATATGTTACTTGAGACCAAAATGATCTTATTTTTATTCTTTAATGAAGTGTCACAGTGCTGCTTTATGTCATTGACTGGGTAATTGCTCTACATGAATGAGTCTAAGTTGAAAGCTCATGGCAACAACTGAAGTAAAAAATAATCATTCATCAGGTTTGTTTCATGCATCTGCTTTCTGTTTCTTACCTGAGAAGTACTTGTACTATCTGCATGGAATTGAAGACTAAGGTTTCAGCTATGTTTGCTTCTATTGAATGTCCAGGTTTAGGACTTTATACTGCCATTTTAGTTCATTTTTTTTTTTTACTCTCTGTCTTTGTACTTTGTAATTAATTTTTAAGACTCTGAGATGGCACCGCAGTTGCAAGTAGCTTTCCATTTCAGACTCAGTCTTTTTTAAAATAGTCTGCCTCTTTCATTTTCTATCATTATAGTGTTTCTTTATGCATTAATCATCCTTATTAATACATATATTATAGAATTACTCTGTCTCTAATGAAATAAAGTATTTTAGAGCAAAGAGGTTTTATTTCTTTCAGACATAGTAATTTCCTATATATAAGCTCTAGAAAGCACCTAATAGGACAGCAAGATACAAAATAAACAGCTCAAACTGCCAATATCAGTAATTTATTTGTATTAAAAACAATGAATGCAAAAAAATAGAGAAATTCAAGAAAATAATTACTTTAATATGTTTATTAAAGACTTCTGCTCACTAAAATATTTGATTTTCTATTAGCTAAAAATTCAAGTAGAAAATATCTGTCTGAAAAAAAAGAAAAGAAAGACAAATTGTCCTATTAAAAATTAGAAAAAAAAAATTTTTCTCAATTCTCAGGCAGCTCATTGAAACTGTTTGCTTTTAATTTATTTAATTTTCAAATAAAATTTTAAAGCTTGCAAATATTTTTATATAATATTGTTTTGAAAGATGGAAGTGTCAGCTCAGCAATGTGCAAGATATATGCCATGAAGCAAAATAAAATGTCATGTCAAATTAGTGAAGGCAAAGAAAAAAGAGAATAAGGGCACATATGCTTAAGAGATAATGGTTATTTGACAAAAATATAGATTTGTTATTAGTGTGATATTAAATGCTAATATTATGACTCAGAACCTTGGTATTTTTCTTGAGTAAAATGGAATAACAATTTTTTTTTTTTTGGCTGGACCCATTTCCACTTGGAACACCTAGTAATTTCCCATACAATAGGTAATTCTACCTATTTCTTTTGTGAATAGACTACTATGAGAATTTCTAAGAACAGAAAGAATAGATTTGCAACAAATATACTTTCTGAACCTGAAAACACTTTGGCACACCTGACTTTGAACAGGAATACTTCTTTGTGGCTTCTGTGGGACAGTTCAAGTGTTTGAGCAAAGTGAGCATGTTTGAGATTGAAAGTGACCCTTGTTCCATCTTTTAGAAGAGTTGAAAGTGTTGCAGGGTGATAATCTTTTTATCAATATCACCATAAAGCATAAGTATTTGTGTAGGACACTGCAGAGATGGATGAGACATTCTTAAAGCCCAGGCTGCTCTGGAAATAAAAGAGAACACAATTTTTTTCTGTAAGTTTTTATTGATTGCAATCGTCATGTTTTCTACAGCAAAGACTTTTATTTTTTTTTTTAGTATTTTCTCTCTCCTTTTTATTTTCTTTTTTAATACTGCATAGGTTTATGGATTTTATTCAAGTTTTACTGAAGAAGCTCCTGGAAGGTTTATGAGAAGTAAAAAGATTAACCTTAAAGCCCTGCTTGCTCTTCACTCAGTAGTATTCTTCAAAAGGAAACTTTTCCTTGCTCATGCTAATGTTTGAATAAAAACCTTTTTGTCATCCATGGCTGCTTACAGCTAGTAACCTTTTCTCCAAGAGCAGTGGGAACAAGTCTTCCAGTTTACCCTGCAACTATTTAGGAAGTTGGTCTTTTGACTGGAAAGTAGTTCACAAGATAACTGGAGTCCATGGGTGATGTAAATACCTACATAGTTTTACAGAGATTCCTCTACTAAGGAGAAGACCTCTGTGGTATTCTGGGAAATTACCTGACAGCTGGTAAATGGCACTTCTGTGTGACACTTTATCCTGCTGTTTATTAAAGAAAAACCCATGGAAAATTACTTAAAGCCTGGGATAGTAAAAAGCCCCACAAGAGCAAGGAAGGATAGTCAAAATACCTTTAAAGACGTCTCTTATTCCAGGATATTACCAAGAGGTTGCTTGTTGTCCATTAGCTGCTTTCTGAGAAGATGCAAAATATTTCATGATACTACTTCACTAACCCTATGTAATATAGTTCTTATAAGAATTAACATGACAGTGGCAAAATTTATGAACATCTGCTCTTTTTTTTGATGGTGCACACTGAGCTAAGTTTCATTCTGAATTTCTCAGTCATATCCTGTACTCTACTTGGCTGTTCTAACCCGTTACCTGTGATATGCATATAAGCTTGGTCCAAAAATACCATATTTCTTTAGAGCTTCAGTAGTAAGAAAGGAAATCAGCTTTCCACTCATTTAACAGGGAAAATCAGTTTTTCTAAGACAAAGTTTCAACTAGGAAATACAAATAAAAAGAACAATTATTTTCTGAAAGCAAAAAGTAATAAACTGCTCATCTTCCAGGGTTCGTTCTGTCAATATTTTTGGCTTTGTTCTGGAATAAATCACAGCCTTTTAATGTATTTTTGTTTACTCTATTTTAATCAGTTTATCCTTTAACTATGACATTTCTCTGCCTGCCTGTTTTTCCTTTTTACTTTTAGACACAGTTATTACAAAGTAGGGAAACTGAAGAAAAACATACGAGACCAAAGTTAGATTTCCAATTCAGACTCCAAACAAGACTACCTCTAATGAGAACATCCTGCTGGAGATAATTCTGTTTTGAAAGAGCAATTTTCCCTTTAGATAAATGTCTGATTTTCTGTTTAGTTTGGTCAGTATCATTAACAAGAAAAAAGATCATCATTCTCTATATATTTTCAATTTAATACATTCTATAGTAAGCAGCATACAATTTTTACTAGGTAGGAGTGATGTCCCTTGGGTTGTTATTTCTGCTTTAACAAGTTTTCTTTCTCTTTGTGATCTGTCATGAATGATGTGTAGCAGACTTGTAGAAATTAGGAGCTTTCAGACACTGGCAAAGAAGCATGCCTTCCTGAAAATTAACCTGATTTCCTGAGCTTGGCATTACAGCTGAGTCACAAGGCTGTGGCCCAAGAGAGTGAGATGTGCTCTTACCTTCCTCTCACTTTTGCCAATATCTCTGTCACCAAACTGGACATCGTAACTGTTTGCCCAGTTGAACAAGCAAGTAAACATCAAAAGTAGCATAAGAAACAAAACTCCAAAGTCTTCAATCACACTGCTAATTTTAAAGCCACATTCTGTTTAGGCAAGATCCTGAGACCACTGTTATGTTTCTGTGAAAAATTGTCTTCGACATGTGAGGACTGATGTCCTACCTAGAACATAGTTATGAAACACAGCGTTCCTATAGCAGCAGTAGGATGAAATACGATGTCTGTCAGGCCAAAGTTTTTGATAATGTAATGGATAGAACACTGTTAAAATACCACGCAACTATCTCAAATCTGAACTTCAGCTTTTTAGTGCACAAAATGGCTTGTGCTGTGCTTGAGATTTTATGCACATAGATGGCGAATCATCTGCCATTAAGCAAATGACTAGCACATATAAGAGTGAACTGACAAGGAGTTAAAGCACTAATGTGAGCTAAAATCTCTCTTGAAAATGCCAGGGACACCACGACCTGTCCCACTTGATCAAGATAAAATGTGCCATGTTTCTCACATCAGAAGCTAAATTCATCAAAGATTCAAGTTTTTGTAGCCAACTCCAAGCAAGCTGTTTGTTTTCAATATATAATGATGCAGCTGGTAGGAGTTTTTATCAAAGACTTGTCTGATTTAAGTCCCTAAAGGAAATGACCACCTGCAGATTGGGGCAGGATTGTCCCTTAGGGTGCAACCAGGTAGTCGCTTATTTTGCAAACAAATTCCTCTAGTGACCCAAGCCTCCGATTTTTCTGTGAATAACTATCAGGCTGGTAATAGTTTAGAATACCTCCCAATGTTGAACTCTTCAGGACCCAAATTCTCTTCTCTCCTTTTATGGATGCATCTGATAAGCAATGACAATGTCTTTAATTGCACATCGCAGTGTGGAAGAAATTATTTCAGACCTCTCTTTTCTCTCTGCTTCTGCCTGTGTAGCCAGATAGCTACTTGGCTTTATAAGACAATTAAAGCAACTGAAATAAACCATTCATCATTTCAGTATTGGTTATAACTCTTTGATGAAGGAGGGCATGTGGCAGTATTTGGGGACTGGCAGTTTGCTAAGATATTGGATAATGTCAAAATCACGTCTGAAATGATGGATTGTGCTGTCCCTTAAAAAGATTTTAGCTGCAAGTTGGTCTTCATCTGTCTTCAGAAAAATGCTGGCCATTAGAAGAATCATTTCATTTTTGACATACTGCAAAACTATATGACTCAGCAGAGTAAAATGCCCTCTAGATACAATATCCATCAGAAACTATTCATTAGTCCAATAGTACAGAGTATACAGTTCATATCAAATAAGTTCTGCCTGGCTTTGCCTACTAGGTGGAACTCTCAAGTCACAAGCAGCTGTCATGGAATAAATCTGGTTTACAGAGCTCAAATTAGATCTCCTTTCACTTCTAGTCATTACAAAACTTCATCTTACACCTTTGAGGACAGGCAGTATTAGACAATATCTTTCTCCAAATTAAAATGAACCCCTGGAGCTCCTAATAGAGAAGGAATTCTCTTTTTTTTTCCTTTTGAGAAGAGGCAGTATCTTTATGAAACAAGTATCTGTTTTGATCAAATTCTCCACAGAAATCAGTGGAAATATTTTATTCAAGTTCACCCAGCTAAGATTTCACGCTGGTAAAACATTTAAATAAATGCTAAGCATTTCTCTGACATATCCCTTTGACTAGTAACTTGCCATAAGCAGGAAAAGCCCTGACTTGGCAGGACTTTCATCTTAAATGCATAACTTACACCCAGGAACCTTCACTTCTGTGATAATTATAAAAATAACTATATAACCAGAGCTTTCATCTTGCTGTGGTGCATTCCCTCATGTTACTAGCCATAATTACAGGAAAGACTTCAGTAGCATTTTAGGGAAACCTATCAGGCTTGTTTTCTGAGATTTTAGGAATCTCTTGCTTTCATGGCTTTCAGTAGGAGCTGTTAGAGCTCAACACTTCCATAAATCATGTTTAATCTCCACTGTGTTTAGTCAGATGCTACTGGAAATTATTTACATTTTCATGCTATGTATCATCTTAAGGGAGCAATAAAATACATTGCCAATTGATTGGGCTTCAGTAGACTAAAAACTCCCCACTGCATCATATTCAATGCACTTCTGGACTGAAACAGACCAGCTGGTTCAGAGTATTTAGCAGAATTGCATGTTATTAAAGCATAAGAAATAGAATATGGTATCCCATTGCAATGCTAGGTAGAATTTTAAATACTGAAATTTAATTACTCAAGCCATATTAGGGTAGCAGTTCTTTATCTCTTTTAATCCAGCTCATTATCGTTTGAGAGAAAAGACTTCTGAGTCAAGCACAATTGCCGGTAATTTACTGCTGGTGATACCAATGGTCTCTGGAGGCAGGTCTCTGGATAAAACATCCAGCCATTGTAATATTAAAAAAGAAAGACTAAAAACCAGAATGGTTTAAAGGAATAAATGAATAATAATAATAAAAAAAAAATAAAAAATCTACTTTTAGGAATGCCTTTCATATAGCTTAAAGTCAATCACGGATAGGCTTTTCAGTAATACACAGCTGAGACCTAGTATTTTGTGAACAATAATATTTTGCGGCATAATAACCATCAATCTGAATTCCTTACTCTAAACCAAAACCCACTAACAGAATTCATGGGTTTTGGAAGGAATAGTTTCACTTAAAACTTCTCCTTGCCTTCTGAGAGGAGAGAGGAAATCACAGAGACTAGGTTATATTTTGAGATTTACAAAAGGTATTTGTCCACTTCTCCATGGCAGCAAATTCTGCTTAATATTGGAAATGGACTGTGATCAGTAAGCAAGCAGTTACTAAGTACAATCAGGCAAATCAAAGAAATCGGAGCAGATCCCCAGTCAGGATGTTTGACATAAAGAGAAACAAAATCTAAATGTTTTCTGTATCTGTTCTTTCCCAATAAAGAGCATTTCAAGCTTTTTATTGGCACATTTATCAGTCTGCTCTGTTGTTGACAGTCAGGAAGTTCTTAAGGAACTTTCTCTGCTGGTGCATTGGAATTTGCTGTTACAGTGATAATATCATAAGGGAGAGCAACTGAATGCAGCACCAATTATCTTTCCACAGTACTATGGTATCTTGCTGTCAGTCATCATTGCAGCATATTCAAGGTATAGATTTACAGTCCTAGAAGGGCAGTGAAATAGGCAGGAGAGGTAAATGAAAATGAAAAAATCATTGGAAGGCGGGACTACAAATTTAAGCTGTCTTTCACCTTCCCTATTACTTGATAGCAGCTCTCTGTCTCCATTCTTTAAAGATTTTCTCATACCAATTGTTTGGTAAAGCATTGTTCAGATTTATGCTTTTTGGAAATGAAACAGTGCAACAAGTCTACAGTGCCATCACACAGTAAAGTGATCAAAGGGCTGCTTATGCCTTGTAGGAAACATTCAAAAATGCAGTCTTGTAATTTAGTTGATTGATCAGATACCATGTAATTTATTTATTTTTTTTCTTTCATTTACATTCTGCCACATTTTTTTAATTTTGAGAAGAGCTACTCTTCCCATCAGACTCACAAGTTTCTGTGGATTTTACTCAGCAGCATTCCATATATTCCAATTAGGCTATTTGAAGAATAATGTCTTAGTAAGCAGGAATCCCATACATTTCCGTACAGAAACTCAGGAAGTAATGTACTATTTGCTATAGAAACTGAGTATATGTAATCAACATAATTTGAGCTACTGTGCATATGTTTGCTTGAAATGACTTTTGGCAAGTGCCTGAAAAAAAGCAGTAAGAGTTCATTCACCCTTTCTTTATGCTTATATTCATTATTTGCCTGTGCCATGACATCATAAGCATCTAAAGTTAACTGCATAAAGAGCCTTATAATTTCAAATTAAGAGTAAGCAGCAAGAATATATACACATCTTTAAAAACCCTCAGCTTTGCCTCATGCATTTTGGCTCTGGACAAATATTTATTGCAATCCATTGCAGAGTAAAATAAGCACCACACACTGCTGTTGTAGAAACCAGAAATGTCTTGAAATCAAAAACTTCAAAGACATCCATGTGAGGTATTATAAGGATGCACTGCAAGTTGCAGCAATAATTTGTCTTAAGTAGTACATTGTTGATACAGTGTAGTTTTCTAAACTGACTTGTCACTGACATCTCTTTATATATTTTCAGAAATACGTATCATATATATCAATATTAAATGTTAGATTCTGTTTTCTTGTAATGATAATGCAACATCTTTTTTTCTAGAAAAAAAAAAAAGAAAAGAAAAAGAAGATTAGGGTATCATTTTTACTATGCTGTTTAGCAGGACCATAAATGGGTGCAAGTTTTCCTTTCAAGCTTCTCCTGAGTTCTCCAGGCTTTTACAGTGAGTTTACTCCCTGTGCTTCTTCCCTGTGACAGGTTGGGGGAGCATGTATGAGGAGTTTTGTCTCTACATCTCTATATGCCAGTAAATGCTGTCATGTGTTGTCATTATGTATCAGTAGTGAACAATTACTACCTTCTTCCCCCAAAAAAGGAAAAAAAGAAAGGTGATTGGGGTCACAGAAAATTAATGTCTAACTTACAGGTATCAGGGCTTTCTAGTGCCTGTTTTTCTGTGTTTATGTGACTGGTTTTTGTGTGGCTGTATAATTTATCTTAAGTCTACTTCTCAAGGTTTGCCTCTCCACTAATGTAACCATAAGCTCAGAAGATACCTATGAGGCACAAAGTCTCCAGCCATCACCACTTTGGGTGGTTTTATTTTTTTACATTATCTTTCACTCACTAAAAAAAACCCAACCAACCAAAAACCACAAAACCAATCAAGCAACCAACCAAAGACAAGCACAGCTTAAACAGATAGCCTTTGCACAGCACTGAAAAATTAAGAAACCTAGGCTGCAAATCGGTAGGGGAGATGAGATCCAAAATACATTTATTCAAAACATCTTGCTACCACTCCCAGTATAGCACGCTAAAGACTCTAGACAAGAGTGTACCACCACACAATTTAATTGAAACATTGGTCATCTCTTTCCATAAAATAATAATGCGGCATTTAGTCTTTCTGTGGACCTTAGTATATCCATCTGTAAAATGCATACTGTGTTGTAAAATTCATATAATACCTTGCAGGGGTTTTGTAAAGCTTAGCTAATTAATGTCAAGCAGTCTGATGAAATTTGCTTTTCAAGTGAAATTAATTTATGTAAACCTTCACAGGAAGAAGATTTCTTAATACTTTTTCATAAAGCTCCTATAGCCATCATGCTGACCATTTATTATTTATACATCAAAGCAAACCATAGGAGAGTAATGGGCAAGCCAGAAAGCTTGAAAATAATAGCTTTGGTTGAAAAAAAGGTCCTCATTAGGGACACAAAAATGAAGTACAGAGCCTATTTATGGGATTATACTTGCATGTTTGGTGGTAGCGAATTACTTTGGAAGATCATTATCATTCTGCCAGAGCACCTGATCTTCCTTGGACATAAGCATGCAATTTGATGTTGGAAAAATTTGTTTAGCAAGTAGAAAGGCAACCCAGAGCCTGACCATCTTGGAGAAATACTGAGACATCTCCTTCTTTTATAAAAATCCCTTAGCCAACCAAGAATACCTTTCATAATAATTTCTCAGTTCCCTCATCATCCCTGCAAAACAGAACAGTTACCCAACAAACTTATTTAGAGATGTTTAGGAAATGAAGGAATCAGAGATTTTGGAAATTACTGCTGAAGGTTTCCACCTTGATAGTCTAATTGATACAGAGGCTGCTGAGTATTGAACGTGTAAAGTGACTGCCACTTATCAAATACTGAAGTGAAAGATATGCGCCACCTATTGTCCATGTGTATTAAACTTTACAATGTTGGGAAAGGGGTAGTAAAAGAAACAAAAAAAAACCATTCTTGTCATGGAAGAAATGGTGAAAGATTCAGGAATTCCTGGACTGTTCAACGTACCAAGGATGAAGAAGAGCTCCTGCACCCACTGGAAGCAGTGTTTTCATAAGTTCATGGTTCGACACCATGGATCTCCAGGTGGGTCCAGATTATAGAGATACACCAACCTGGAGGACTCCATGCTGTTGAGCTGTTCACAAGCAGCGGAAGCCAAAAAATTCTTCTCAGCTACCAGATTATTTTCCTTGTCTGCCTCTGAAGCTCTGCTGACTGCACTGTTTGCTATCACTTTGGAGGATATTACCCATGGAGAAAACCAGAAACCTTCCACATCTGAAGAGAGGAGCAAGCCCTCTCTACTGGGAACTAAAGCACAATCAATATTGACAAGGAGATAAGGCGATTTCCAGTTCATTACCCAGTGTGTGCATGTGCATGCACGTGTGTACTTTCTTCTGCAGTGGATTTTCTTACACTTTTCTGTGAATACTGTTAATTTCCATTCATTGTCAAAGAGAGAAGCTGAATGGATAAATGATGTCCTCTGTGAAACAGCTACCAATGTGAAGCTAATAGCTATCTCAAGCAAAGAAATCAGGCATGTTCTGAAAAGGTATGCCTACACTATCAAAATATATGGGTATGATTCCATTCTCAAACCCATACCTGTCTTCCACCCACATAGATTACCTACAGGGGTGTTAACAACTCTGGATTTAGGTTATTTGATGATTTTTCAGAGAAAAGAGAGCTTGAGTCCATTCCCAGCTTCTGTGTGAACCCAGAGTTCTGTTTAAGTGATATTAACAAACCAGGCTGTGGTGGGGTGGGGCGCATTATGCTATAATAGCATCAGCAGATATGTGAAGTACAGCTTTTTCTGTGTTTAGTGTGGACATTTTTTTGCTATAAATGCAAGTGTGGATGCAAACCTTTGAGGTCGTGGGAAATAGCAGCTTTGCATCCACTTCTGAGCCTCTTTTCACCTGAAAATATAGGCATGCCTATGGAGGATCATATCTTCTTCATGATAGTAACTGTTTATGTGCATTGGTATAATTCAGTACTGAGCCCTCTGTTGTTCACCTGGGTAAAGCCAAGTCTTGGCATACTGGAAGAGGGGAATTACCTTAGAGCAGAAGACAGCTGCTCAGGTCAAAGACCTTGGTGCTGTTGGATCACGCCCACTTGAGAGCACTAGCGCTGCTTAAGGAGGCAGAAAATGAACCATTGCAAAGCACTTTTGCTCTAAGGAATTCTCAGTGGTAAAGCTAAGGCCATTGCCTACTAGACCTATTTACATTTTGTATTTACTATTCAGGATTTCTATCTGAGGGTTAAGAAGTTGGAAGAGAATAAATGTGAGCAAAAACTCTATAAAGCAGGATGTATTTTTATGCATGCTGCACCAAACCATAATTTAAATATATCTGGACTGCCACTGATGAGCAATTTAAAAATGATGGAATTTGCACAGACTTTTGCTTCCTATTAGGCTTTTCTTTAGGAGAAAAAAAAAAAAAAAAAAGGAAATAAAAGAGAGAAAGGATTCTTCACAGGATAAAATGACTTCCTGGGATGAACAATGCATCCAATGCATCTGTATTCTACAGTATGAATTGTGACAAGCCTGTGTTACATGGAATTACAAGTTCCCTTGCTCTCTGCTTTGCTAGGGCCATTCCATGTGTTACAAATTGATATGGGACCCACAGCTGAATGGTCATTGTTTCATTCTTTTACCTCAACCCTTAAGGCTGTTGGCAGTGAATAGGAGGAGGGGGGAGCCGATAACCATGGAAAGTAGTTGCATTGTACTACTCACTTCATAGATCCTATTAGCATACTGCTGGCTGACATGGGGGTAACAGCCCTCTCTCTCCAAAGCAATCTGAAGTAATACTGCCTGAAGCAGCATACAGAAAGCAAGAAAGCACACTAGGTGCAATTTTCTTGCTGATGACCTAATGCCACAAAAGAAACTGGATTCCAGTCAAGTCACCAGATCATTACTACTAAGCAAAACATTTTTAATGAGGAATAAATGAATCCTCACCCTGTTCAGAAGAGCTTTGTGGTGTAGTGTGTTAAATTCCGGCTGTGTGAGTGGGTTGTGTTCAAGGAGATCGCTGATGCTTTTTGAAATAATGTTCATCCATTAATGCATCTTTGTTTTCAAACAACTCCCGGAGCAGAATGGGACCTTGCTGAAGCAGAGGGGCTCAGATCTGTCTGTACCCATCTGTATAGACATGCCTGGAGAGAGTATGCTACAATCATTGTCCCTGTTTTCCCTTGCCGTCTGAAGAAGAAAATAGATTCCTAGTCCCTCACGCTCCTTTAAGAAACTCTGCTAACTTTTACAGGTTTAAGCCTTTTTTTCCCTTATTTACAACTTCTATTTTTAGCCTGTGATTGGTGTTGAATTACAACACACCATGAAAGCTGCTTATTCATGTGTTATAGCTGTAGCTTTAACTCCAGTCGCTTTCTGTCTCTTTGAAATAGTCTCTTAAAAATACAAACATACTTAAAAAGTAGAGTACATTTTGAACTAAAGGGAAAAAAGATAATAATTTTCATTGTTTATGAAATTTCATTGCGTAGGGGTATTTGTTAGCGGGCTAAGTAGTTCCACCTGGTGTGTTTAGCTTGCAAAGTTTAAAGGTATATTCCAAATTGGCTAATCAAATGGCCCTTCTCAACCTGCTGATTTTATAAGGGTTATAAATCCATCCTTTCCATTCTGGAATGGCTGGATAAACAATGTAGCTACTGTTTAAAATTCTCCCATATAAAACTAGGCACAATAAACTACAACACTGATCCATCAGATTAATCCAGTTTAATGGCAAGGGGTATGTTTCTAAATCTGTTCAGCATAGTGCAGCTTAATACATGTTAGAATTCAATTTCCCTTTCCCTCCTTTCACCATACACACGTGGAAAGAGAAAGGAGTAGAAATAAGTGAAGGAAATCTCATCTTCTAGGATGTAAACTAGAGTATTGGTTTAAAGTTATGCCACCATCACCACACGAAAGTTTGCTGTCTTTCCTCACTAGAAGCACAAACCACTTCAGATACAGGATGCCAGACAGCAACAAAGAAATCTCTACAGAGTATTAAGGTTTCATCTAGCATTAGATAGCTCGTTTGTGATTCCTTTCTACAAACATCAGATATGGATGCAGACTCACCTCTGTACTAGGAAACTCCCCAGATCACTCTTGCTGAAGATTGTCCCTCACTAAACGTCTTTTAATACAAAACATTTTGGTTGTTCTCAATCATTTCAAGTGTTGGGATATTTTGATAGAACAGAATGAGGACTGGAAACTTACTTTCTTTCAAGATATTAAATGCTATCATTACCCCATCCACAGAATTTGGATTTTAAGGAAGAAAATAACAAAAAGAACAAATATTATTTGTGTTAAAATTACAGAATTTGGCAGTACTGGTTCTTCCATTTTATTTATAGAGGTTTTTTTTTCTCTAGAAATTATTATTGTCCTTTTAAGGAAAAAAAAGGCAACAACAAATCACGCAAACAAAAAGCAAACAAAAAAAAAAAAAAAAAAAAAACCAAAAAATCAAACCAAATGAAAAAACCCACCCCCAAACCAACCAACAAACAGCAAATAATAAAACCAGTAAGTAAGCATGATTTCTCAGTAATAGCTTCTTCCCCCACCTGGAGCTGCTGAGATTAAAATTCTGTTTGTTGTTCAATATTACTGTATTGGATGAGGAAATTAACACTCTTTTGAAGGACTTCAGTAAGATGAAAGCCAGTTTTAAATAGGAACAGAACCTATTCATAAGTTGGATTATTGCTCTCCCTTTATTTAGCTGAATGAGGGATGTAGCCTTCGAATTGCTGTATTTTCTATTCAGAGAGCAGAAACCATAACCATCATTCATTTTCCTTCTTTCTTATTTTTTACAGCATCTGTGATGCAGGTCACTTCTTTGAGAGACAGGTGAGAGAAAAGATCCCTCACTAAATTCCTAGCCTGAACTCATCAGGCCAGTCATACAGTTTGCTGCCTTCTTGGAGACATACAGGAGATGCTTTCTTACTCCCCTGCATCAAAATCACCACTCTAGGCACTACTAGTAGGTGCTATTGATGGGCTGTGGTGGAGCAATACCATTATCAGTGCCATGAAGGAATAGTACAAGCACATGTTTGCACAGTTAATGTATCAGTCTAAAGTGTGAAAAAGTCACTTCTTGATTCACATTATACATGTGTCCTTGAAGATTCCTACTTCAATTTACTGATCAAGATTTTCTATTGTTAGCAATGCAGAGCTACTGAAATCTGAAAAAACAAGCTGTGTTCTGTTCTTATGTATGTGCCATCAACAAAATTGTCAGCTATGTCTTAGTCACTGCACTTTTTTTTAGGTTTTAGACACAAGGCTGGATTTTCAGGGCTTGTAGATGCTCAGATTGACTTTTTACTTGTGGACTGAGCAAATGCGGTATAGAAATGTATATAAGCCAGTGAACATGGACTAGAACCCTGCCTGACGCTTTTACAATATGACTTTTGTGGTTACTACTGACCTTCACAGTGAGGGTAAAAAAACCCCATTATTACTCTGTTTTGTCTCCAGAACTACCTTTCATTTCATTTTTGCCAACTGTGAGCTGTCTCACACACATAATAAGGAGAAGAAGATAATACCTTTAGCTTGAAAGCTTTCTAATCAAAGGCTAGAGGGTTGACATTTTACCTAACAATAGCCAAAGAAATCTATTTACTTTAAGAGCCTTTGCTAATGTCAAAGAAAATGAATAATACCTTAACTATTTAGTAAGCACTAAGGCTTTCATAATACAGTTGTGATGATGTCCCCTCTTTATAGTGGGAAGCTTCACAAGTGAAATCTACTTAGTTCAGTGATGTACTCCAGGAGGTGGGATTTCTCCCAGTTAGGTTTCAAATTCTACTTAAAAGTTAGGCTTCTAGTCTACACGGTCTGGCTAAGAGTTTGTCTGCAGTAAAGAAACACCCAATGGTGTCAATTAATTCCATCCTACAGTGGGGCTAAGGGGATTCATTTCTATCTAGAGGTATCTCTGTGTTGTGCTTTACTGCAGGGGGACCCAACTTTCAGGGCACTAAAATCAAGTAAACAGTATCCAAGGAGAAAAAAAATAACTTCCTAACTCTGTTTTGCATGTTGTTTATTTCCAGCTCCAAATCCCAGTGAACATTTTTTACAGCTGGAAAGGTGCATGTTCCCACAACATTTTATATAAAACTTATCGTGAAGCACGAAGAGCAAGGAATGACAGGCAGAATATCCTAGTGACAAAGACCTGTTTGTTTTAGCCCAATAGACAGTGTGTAATAATGGCAGTTCAGCTGCCAGCAGACCAGATTGCCAGTCATGGCATTCTGCAGAACAGTTCTGAGGGTGAGATGGTTCATAGGAAGTCTTGTTTTGATGTTGAGCAGGAACTGGCTTTCAGGCAGAAAATGAGGATGGTCAGCTGGTGATTTATCTTCAGATAAGTTTGACTGCTTTCATAAGGATGCTGTCAAGGAGACAGAAACGTTCTGATAGGTACTTGAAAGAAGAGATTGTACTTGTTCTCCCTTGCCACCCTGTTTGTGGAGACTATAGGTAGTTCTATGGAAATTACTGGGAGCTGATTTATTGACTTCAGAAGAAGTTTTACCAACAGAGAAAGGTGTCTCTGAAGACATTTGACCTATGCAAGCATTTTAGTAACCTCTTCTTTTCATAAAGAAAATATCTATGATCTCAGATCATAGTTCTATGATCTCAGATCAGCCTGGAGCATAGACTAATCCCCAGCACAATATTTGCTAATACTCTGTCTTAGCTGTAAGACACAGAGCAAGGTACATTTTTGTATGAGGAAATTTTCCTAACAAATAAAGGTATGTCCAAAATTGCCATACCTTATTTCTATTTAATTAATGGTGGCACTAAAGTAGGATTCAAAGTTCTCAAGCAAATTTCCCTTGTACTAGATGCTGAACCCATAGTCAGTTCCAGCTTGGCTATAGACAACTGAATTCCCTCGACATTAAAGCTCTGCAAATAGATTATTTTCAGAAATAAGCAAATAATCAATGTCCTAAGACACTGCTGTCAATGATCTTAGTCCCCTTTCCTAAGAATGTTCTCTGTGCCTCTGTGATGTGTAATTATGTTAATATAGATAATGAACTTGCTCATATCTACACCAAAAACTTTTGGTTTATTCTCCTCACTTTTGCAGTCTTTCTTTCCATTCCAAATCTGTAGGACTTCTACCACCGATTGCTCCAATTTCTCTTCTTAAACTCATTCCAGAATTTTCTAGGAATAGAGGTATATGTAGATGGCTTTACAGAGCTATACTGAAATTGTGGAAGAGATCTCTCTGCTTCTTCTAGTATGTTCACAAATTACCTGAGAAAGCCCTTCTTCGTTTCAAAGAATTTCTGTTTTCTATATAATTTAGCCCACTCTAATATAGAACAGTATTATTGGTCTTTGCACTCCTAGAAATTCACTGTATTTAAATCATGTGTGAATTTGCTAGTCATCCTTAACAATACTAAACAAGTTCAGTTAGGTAAAGCTGAAAATCACCCAGAGTAAAAACAGAAAAGAGTTATTAAGCCACCTACTGGTATATGCCTCTTCTCTTTCAGGGTTTTCCTGCAAGCATTTTAATGGTGTCATGATTTAGAAATTGTACCAGCAGACACTAGAAGGGTACTCACACATACGCTTTTACTGTACCTCTCTGGAAGCAGTACCAAGTAGATATTTGTATAACCTAGCATTAAAGAACTTCATGGATGGAGATGCTAAAAAATTCTTGTGATACACTGGTCCAGTGTTTAACTCTCCCTTTAGTTAGAACTTTTTCCTAATTAGCAACCAAAATCTCTTTTCTTGCAGGTCAAATTTACTATTCCTTGTGTTTCTGTTTATGACCATAGAGAACAGTTTCTGACACTTTGAAACAACCTTGTGAAAATCAATCTTCTCTATAATAAAAAAAAAAATCTCTTTCCCCCAACTCCCCCTCTATTGCATGATTTCTCGACCTCTGATCAGTTTAATTCTCCTGTCCCAGACACCTGACAATACGCCGATGCGTTTGTGAAAGTGACGTTTTAAATAGAATGTAGTATATATCTTTTCATATCAACATTGTATATTGGCTTCTACTAACAACCATATATTCTCCAGTGCTTTATTCTCTCTGTTATGTTTGTCCATCTAATTTTCACTTCCTTTATTTAACACTTTGTTCTGTCCCTTATTAAATTTTGATTTATGATATTTTTTTCCTCAGTGTATTTGATCATTTGAAATTCTGCCCCTGATGCTAGGTGCTTATCATTCTTACACACATACTAACATCGGTAAAGTTTGTGAATGGTTAGTTATCACTAACATACCCAGGGATTTTGGAGGAAGAGATTGTCATCTTTGTGGAGCTCCATCTGTTTTGTCTGCACCAGACTCATTCAAAGAAATACGCTACTGTCATGGGTTCAGCAGCAACACTCGTCTTTCCCCTTTAAGTAGTAGATGGTGAGCACTGTGTTTTGGATTTTTCAGCTTGGGAACAGTGCTGATAACACCAGTGTTTATAGTTATGGCTTGGAG
>JASSUY010014464.1:111967-134428 GCA_032466535.1 Forpus xanthops | reverse complement strand
GTCAGTGCGCATGCGGAGCTGCGCTCGCGGCCAGGGGCTGCTGACTCGGCGGGGGCGGGAGCGGCGGTGCCACCGCGGGGAGAGGCCGGCGGGCTCCGCGCACCGAGCTCCGCTGTCCAGCCGGGCAGGGCAAGGGCTGCCCCGGGGCCGGAACCCAGAGCCGGGGCAATAGTGCTGGCTGAGCCGCCAGCGGCTGGCAGGGAAGGGGCTGCTCGGTCGGGTGTCCCGGGCTGTGCGCGGCGCTGGCCGCCCCGGGCCCGCGGTGCCTCTCGGAGCTCCTGGGGAAGGACAGGCCCCTGGGGAAGCACAGGCCCCTGGCGAAGGTGGGTGTAGGGCTGAGGGCTTGAGAGGGAGGTGGCTGGAGAATGCTCCGTGTCCCGTCCCTCTCTCCTGTATCTTCACCCTTCTCTCCAGTAAGAAGAGAGCATCGCAAGGTCAGCAATCTTCTGCGGTTGTTGTTTTCATTGCTGCAAGCAGCGTAGTGCTTTTTCCTACTTTGTTTCCTTTATTCACTTCTAACTCGGTCTCTCAGGCTGCTCTTCCTGGTGCTCTATTGCTTCTCCAGCTTTGGCTCATCAGCTGTACTGTTTTCTCACTCTTCGCTGTTTGTTTAATTGGAGGTTTTGCTTAATTAAAGCCTGTAGCAGATAAAGTGCAAGTGTCTAAATTTAATTTTTCAGTACTGTTTTGGAAGTTGAGAAGGAAACGAGCCAGGCGCTCGTAGTTCAGTGTTTGTTTTGCTGTGCATGATCTCAATTTCTCAATACATGTACTTTAAGTTTCAGGTCTGATTTTCTCTGGATGCTGCCAAAGCTGTGGATCAGTATGTGCCTCTCTTGCTACTTGTAAGAAAACCCACACTGTATTTCAGTGATGCTTTTGCTTTACAAGTTGTTATAAAACCTGAGTGGATACTTCGCTAGTAATGTGTCAGTGATCAGCTGATATCTGTGGAGCACCCTAAACTACGAAGAGGTAAAGAAGAATGTTGTCATTGTCCCTTGTAGTTTGCAAAAGTACCTGTTTCCAGTATATTTCATGAAGTTCTCTATATTACATATGTATAAACTGTTTATATATTGTACTGTTTTTAATAAAATGCATACTTTAGGGGAAGGAAGAAATTAGCAAGCACGTTTCTCTTCAGTAGTTAATGTATGATAAATCGCCAGTTTGATGTGTAAGCAGGATTTTTTCATACCTCAGCTAAGACCTAGGCCACTAAATTGTCCTTGATATTTCTTGACTGGCTTATTTAAGTTTCAGTTTATATTGAAATTCCCAGCTCTTCATGGAGTTCATGTCCTCAGGAGATGAATGGTTGTTTGTGTTGTCTTAGTGGTGACCAATTAGAAATTGTATGATCAGCGTTGCAGAGAATGAAGACATGGCCACCATTGCTGTTGGAAAGAAAGAAGTCACTAGAGATCTAGAGCATTGTGATATCCCATACTATGTTTCTGAATTTGTGGAAAGAGAAGTTGGAAATGACTATGATTCTCTGAAGAAGCTAGACAACCTTATTGATAAGCTGTCTGAGAATAAAAAGCAGTTAGAAGAACAGGTAAGCATCATTCTTCCCTCCCTGCTCGCCCTTCTCTATATGGTGCATGACTGATTAAATAATTTAAGTACATTAAAGCATCGTATCAATATCTGAAATGGTACTGTTGTACGTAATGCAGTGTTTCTGTGTCAGACACAACACTTCTCCGTGAATGTAGGTCCTTACAGTTTCATCAGAAGTCCCTAAAAGAATTCAGAATGCCTTGAAGAATGCAGAAGATTCTAAAAAGTCTCTGGGTCGGCTTCTAGAGGAAGAAACGCTTCTATCTGAATCAATCAATAGCCACTTAGAGAAAGCTCAGCCCTGGATGGAAGAGCTCCATGTACTTATTAGTCAAGTGGAAGAAATTGAACGACACTTGGCCTATCTTAAATGGATTTCACGAATAGACGAGCTGAGGTGAAGTTTTTGAGTACTTGCTTGTATGTTCTGAGACTAGTTTCTCTGTCATTAAAACGTTTTAGATTTGAGAAAACTTTATCTTCATTTTTCAACGTATAAGTGATTATTTTCTGTTACCTTTAATGAATTTTTGGCCTTGTTTGTGTTGTATTTTATAGTGATAGCATTCAGCAATACCTGCTGACCAACGACGTTCCAGAGGCAGCCAGTACTCTTGCATTCATGGCAGAACTGGATATTAAACTTCAGGAGTCGTCTTGTTCTCACCTGCTTGATTTTATGAGATCTACTGTTAAGTTCTGGCATAAAATTCTGAAGGACAAGCTGTCGAGGTAAGAGGTTCACTGTCACTCCCTAACCTTTGCCTTGTGCTGTAAGCCTGTGTTAAAGGGCTTATCTTGTGTTCCAGTGACTTTGAAGAGGTCCTAACCCAGCTTTCCTGGCCGTTTGTGGGGCCACCACAGTCTCAGGCATTTGGTCTTCCTGCCTCAGCCAGTGCTCCTGATGTGTACAACAACCTAGAGATGCTGTTTTGTCAGCTTCTGAAATTGCAAACCTCGTATCCTTTTAAGTAGCTGTGGCATATTTGGCAAGGATAATAAACTTTGAGATATGCACCCTCTCAAGGAGGGTTATTTAAGTTTGTTCTCCCTAAAAAAAAAAAACAAACAAACAAAAAAAAAAAGCCAAAAGATAATTTGAATTATGTTACTATGTTATTAATGTTAGAATGTTTTTTGTTCGTTTGTTTAGAAAGTAATAGGTGCCAAAGTTGTCCTGTCTGGCAGTAGCAACATTGTACCTCCACGTCATCAAATGTAGTGATCTCCTGGTAGCTGACAGTTCAAATTTGGTAAGGATCAGGCCTTACATGCTTCAGTAAAGTTATTCATGTTAATGAAAAAAAAAAAAAAAGGTGGTGTATGTTTTATTTTACACAATTGATGCTTTTCTTAGCCTTATTTGAAATCAGTCTTAATTACCTCAGTTTGTCTCATCCCAGAAGGAAAAGAGGGAAAGCTAACGATGCATGTTTCAGAAGAAGACTGCAAAAAGGGGAGAGTAGAGAAGGGTTTTCCTTGTGCAGAGACAGGAGTCTGCCTTTGGGGTTAATCAGGAGGCACTGCTGCTCCTTCAGTCCCATTATTTTTTCAATTTTGTAAAGCATGGCCAATGCTCAACCAAGCAATTTTTCCTGGAGTGATTGTGGCTTTTCCTGGAGTGGGAAGATATAAGGCTATTCTGCACAACCCTGAGCTGATAACAGTTTTGATCTTACAGACTGGGTCCCTTAAACCAGTTAGTTACATGAAAATGGGAAATCATGTATTGCATTTATTAGTCTTGTGAGCCTTTTATTCTTCTTTAACAAGTATGAATAAACGTCTGTTGGACAGCCTCTGTGTTTGATGCTGATAATGATAGGTTTCTGTGTTTGAGTATCTCTCATATTTCAGGAATTGTGCTGATTGGCCAAAGGCAGCATTATGCAATGAGGCAGAACTAAGAAATGTTCATTTTTGTAAACCAGTTTTATCAAAATGATGATGTTGGGAGAATTAAAGCATTTAAATTCATCCTTGACTGTCAAACTTAGAGATGAGCTGTTGACCAAACCTAAACAGCTGCCAGAAAAGTACTCTTTACCCCCATCACCACCAATAATCCTTCCAATACAGATCATGCTGAATCCTCTTCAGAAAAGATTCAAGTATCATTTCACTGGAAATAAACAAACCAATGTTTTAAGCAAGGTATGGGAGAAAGCAATTTGACTGTTTTTTTAATTGCTTGTTTAAGCAACAGCTAGATTGCTGCATTAACACTGTGTAGCTTTAACACTTCCTGAAATTAAGGTTCTTCAAAACTATGTGGTTCTTGTGCCTACGTAAGTGTGGACAGATACCAGGATAGCACCTTTCAGAGGCACAAGCGTTTCCTCTGGGCCAGGTGATACTTGCCTGGATCCTTTAGAAAGTAATATGACACCCTTAGACTGACTCCTAGCACTTCAGAAGTTCTGAATCGTTTCTTCCATCTCCTTGCAAACCATTTTGCACTCAGAGGCTGTAAAAAGTTGGGGCTGTGATTCTTGGCACTGTGTTTAGCTGCCTTCATGTAACTGTATATGGTGTATTCTGCTGGTATATAAAATGTGATTAGTTTAAAAGCGCTGATATATAATTAGCTTCCTGGGTTACATTTATTTTAATTGACATACAACAAGAGATGTCCAGTTTACCAGTTGGAAATGTACTCACTTTTTTGTATGAATTATCGCCAAAAACAGGATTTTAATCTGAGAACTATCACTGGAACAGGTTTCAATGCGTTAATGCTGCAGTAATACATCAGGAGCAGAATTCGAGAGGTGTTCAGTTGTACTGAGTGTACAAGACTATACAACTTGTGTTAACAGTCTTTGGTAAATGTAAATATATTTGCAATCTTGATAGTTGCTACTACAGTCCTGTTTCAAATAAGTTATGTATATTAGTAGGGAAGAGGTTTTTTTTTAGACACGACCAAAATTATTTCATGGTCAAATGGGAAAATTATTTCCAAAAACTGAAATTTTTGAAGAACATCAGGTGAGCAGCCATTTTTCTAAAAACTTTGTGAAGAAAACTTTGCAGATGATAGAGTGTCTGATCAGGTCAGACTGAATCTTAAGGTGTGGAAACTGAAAAAGCTTAAAGGCATTAAAATGTGAAATGAGAAGTGGCTAGATTCCCTGCTTCCAGGGAGAAGGTGGGGTTCAGGTTGGGTACAATGACAGTAAGAACAAAGCTTTTTTCAGGAGTGCATCCTTCTCACTGTACCAAGAAATAAACACAACAGAAGTACAGGATGCAATATATGAAGCAGAAAAGTGGACTTTATGAGTAAGAAAGCAGTATGGAAGAGGGAGATGGATAAAAAAATTGGAGCTTTTGCTTGAGAAGAAACAGAATAATTGGTTCATTTAAAGCAGTTCAAATCCAGACATACATCTCGATACAACTTTTATGGAAAATCACAGCTAAATAAAATACAGTGAAAGACTTGTGTGATCTGAGATCAAGAGGTCAAGGGGAAGAGAATAGTATTTTTATAAGTTTGTCTTATATGTTAGTATAACTTGAATAAATGTTTGGATGCATTTAATAATTCATTTTCTGGTTTTCTTAATTAGCCTGAGTGGTATTTAACACAAGTACTCATGTGGATTGGAAATCATGCAAAGTTCCTTGATGACAAAATCCAGCCAATTCTGGACAAGGCAGGATCTTCAGTGAATGCTGGGGTGAGCACTTCCATGGGTTCTATATGTGTGAATGTGTAAGTTAGCTTCTGACAGAGGCTTGTGTGAGCCACTTCACTGCTTTCACTGAGTATGTGGTGAGTCTTCATTCAGTCCAGTACTAGTTTATATACGTATATGCACATGTCAATACTTCTTATCTCTGACATTTTATTCACTTATTTATTTCAAAAGCTTGAATTCTCTCGTGCTCTGGTAATGCTGATTTTGGAGAAGCTGGCTGCTGATATTCCGTGCCTGTTGTATGATGATACACTCTTTTGTCACCTTGTGGATGAAGTACTTCTGTTTGAGAGAGAGCTATACAGCGTTCATGGTTATCTCAGCAGCTTGCCCAGTTGCATGCATATTCTGTCAGAAGAATCCTGCTTCCAAAGGTGGCTAACAGTGGAAAAAAAATGTAAGATTTGCAGTGGATTTTGTTGGCTTTTATATTGCACAATCAGAAAGTACGTGTTTGTTTATACAAACAGCCCTCTCAAATAGGATAAGTCACTTGGACAGAACTGCTACATAAGATGTGTATTTTTGTACTCTGTCATAGTGTCCTAAAAATAACAAGATTTGATGAGAAAAGTCCAAATTTTAGTTCTTTTGGCTTTGAGCATTAAAAGTGTACACTTGGGTCATACGTCTAGATTTACTGTCATGAGCATGGATCCTCCAATTTTGTTTGAAGAAGAAAAGAGATACAATAGACATGATTTATACGTAATAGTAAGAACAAGTAGTTGTAGGACCAGGGGAATGGCTTTAAACTGACAGAGGGGAGACTTAGGTTTGATATTAGGAAGAAATTCTTCACAGTGGTAATGGTGAGGCCCTGGCACAGGTTGCTCAGAGAAGCTGCGGCTGCCTCATCCTTAGTGTTCAAGGCCAGGTTGGATGGGGCTTGAAGCAACCTGCTCTAGTGGAAGGTATCCCTGTCTGTGTCAGGGGGTTGGAACTGGATGATCTGTAAGGTTCCTTCCAACCCAAACCATTCTGTGATTTTTGATTAAAAATTGGTTAGATTCTAATACTGCTTCTCTAGTTGTGGGACTGTTGCCCCTAAGCTGTATGGAATCCAGTAGGCTTACTTTTAGACAAGCATTGTATTTATGTGAGATTGGACTTATATTGAAACAGGGAAACGGTATATTACATTTTGAGAAATTAAGATGAAATATATTGGAAAGGAGCAAGCCAGCTATTAAAACAACCCAAACAACCCCCTCCAGTCAACTGTGATGTAGCTGTTAACAGCATTGCAAATACAGATACATTGAAGCTGGTTTGTGAGAAGCCAGTCATCAGTAGCTTTTACAACCCAAAAATGTAGAATTCAACTTGCTGGAGATAATATAAATGTTTACATATTTTTTTTTTTGGGGGGGGGTGTTAGATTTGTTCTTTTTGATTGTTGTTGTTTGTTTAATGTTTTCCTTTAAAGACTCGAACAATTGACAAGTTTTGTGTGCATCTCAGTTGCTCTGCAGAAAATGGACTCAATGCTTTCATCAGAGGCTGCATGGGTATCACAGTACAAGGACATCACCGATGTAGATGAAATGAAAGTCCCAGACTGTGCCGAAACTTTTATGACTCTGTTGTTAGTTATAACAGGTAATTACTAATCTGTATTGCTCTTCATTGTAATGAACAGTAAAAACCCTTCAGCTGACAGACCTCACAGATACCTGCTGTGAACAGTAGTCATCAAATAATGTTGCAAAGTTGTGATGTTTGTAATTTGCTAAAAACTTTCCTGTTCATTCAGTAGTTTGGCCAATCACTCAGGTATGAACAATCTTCACGTTCTGACATGTTTACTAAATAAATATAAAACACATTGTTAAATTATCAGCGTATTAAACTTGTTTATACTTGAGAGAATATAATTTGTTACAATGCAGTAATAAAAAGTCCTACTATTCCTTTTGAATCTGTGACAATTTAGAAGCCAGTAAGTAATATCTGCTTCCTCAGAACAGAACGTAAGAGCAAGGAAGTTTCTTTCTGAATGCTTCTTTTTGAAAAGCTTTTATTCAGTGTTGGAAAACTTTATAACACTTTATGAATGTCTTTCCAGACAGGTATAAGAACCTTCCAACAGCTTCCAGGAAACTGCAGTTCCTGGGCTTACAGAAGGAGTTAGTTGATGATTTCAGGATACGATTGACTCAAGTGATGAAGGAAGAGTCTAGAGCTTCCTTAGGATTCCGATACTGTGCTATCCTCAATGCTGTTAACTATATAGCAACAGTGTTGGCAGACTGGGCTGACAATGTTGTAAGTAATTGTTTTACTTGGAAAAATTAAAAAATGGACTTAGGATGTTTCATAGCAAATATTTTATTTTCAGCACTGTTTCTCCAAGTATATTCAGAAGAATTAATTACTGCAAAAATTGAATGAGATGGAAATTCAGATTTAATAAAAGATGTACAAATAAAGACAGATTATTGTTGGAGGTCTAAGATGCATTAATTACAGACTTTCTAGGGAATTGCAAAGAGAGCCTGGGGGATGGAAGAATCTGAACAGATAAGAGAAGTAATCTCCTTTACATGCTTTGTATTGCGAAAAAATAGTAAGTTGTCTTTGGAGATCTCTGACCAGTATTAAAAGCACTGATGCTGAAGTGCGTGCAGTAGTCTATATAAGATGCGTGAACCATTCCTGTGGCAGGTTAACTTAAATGGATCCAGCTTGGAGATATGCCTTGCAACACGTTACAGGTGCTGCTCAAAAAGTTAACTGATAACTGGTTATTTTGCTACAAGAAATCTGGCAAGGGACTTCTTTTTGCAAGGGCATATAGTGATTGGACAAGGGGGAATAGCTTTAAACTGACAGAGGGGAGATTGAGATTAGATGTTAGGAAGAAATTCTTCACTGTGAGGCTGGTGAGGCGCTGGCACAGGTTGCCCAGAGAGGCTGTGGGTGCCTCATCCCTGACAGTGTTCAAGGCCAGGTTAGATAGGGCTTGGAGCAACCTGCTCTAGTGGAAGGTGTCCCTGCCCATGGCAGGATGAGCTGGATGAGCTTTAAGGTCCTTTCCAACCCAAACTGCTCTGGCATTCCGTGATAATAGCCTGGTGGCAGCATGGCTATGCTGTTGCATTTCAGCTTTTGGATGGTTATGGGTACAAAAGGTCAAAACCTCCTGTTTCATATGATGTGTGTAAAAATAGGTATGTGCAATGCAAGATGGGAGCTTCCAAATTCTTTTTGTCTTCACAGGCAACTTTTGCTCTAGCAGTGGATAATCTTGACTTGGCAGGACAGCAGCCTTTGTGTTGCACAACTGCGTCTACCTAAGTGTCTTGATCTGCTTAAAAGCAAACCCAAGAAGTTACCAACCCATAGTGTTTCCCCTATGTCATATTAAATTCTCATTTCTTGCTGTTGTCAGCCCAGCAAATGTACGATTTAATGAATGATTATTTCTAAACCAAATCACAATTAAAGCTTCTAGTTTACTTTTGCAGACACTGAAAAGGACAAAATCAGTTGTTTTTCTTTTAAAAGCATTCTACTGTCAATCTTAAAATATCTTTTTAGTATTTCTTTAGATCTGTTCTCATTACCTATTGGCTGTTGTACCTGAAACTCATATCAGTTCCACTAGGACAAACCACAAGGATTAAACCACTGTATTTTGTTTTACACTAAATCAGGGCCAAGGGGGAAAGATAAAGTGTTTTTAAAATCTTTAGAATTTTAAGTTTATAAACATGTCAGAGAGTGTTTTCTAGAGCTGTGTTTATTAAAAGACCAATGGAAAGTTCCAATGGTAGGATTTTTTTCTGAGGTATTCAGACCTGGCTTTGTTTCTCCAGTTCTTCTTGCAGCTCCAGCAGGCCGAGCTGGAGGTTCATGTGGAAAGCAGTGCTGCCAGTAAGCTCCAGCTAGGGCAGCTGGCTTCGATGGAGAGCTCTGTCTTTGATGAGATGATTAACCTCCTGGAACGCCTGAAGCACGACATGCTGACTCGCCAGGTAGATCATGTCTTCAGAGAGGTCAAAGATGCTGCGAAGCTGTACAAAAAAGAGAGGTGATTCTATCTATTTACTCTCTTCCCATATTACAGTATTATTTCCTGTTAAAAATAGCAAGGTAAATAAAGGCAGGAGTAGCTAACAGGCGCACTTATTTTCCTGAGTAGGAATGGCACAGGGTAGCAAGTTTAGTAAAGTTTCTCCTTAACACTTACTTTATTTTAATGTTGTGTTTTTTAAAACAGTTCCACAGTTAATAGGTGCCTTAGCTTAAATACCCTGGGAAGCATTCTGGATCCCTTTAGCTTGGACAAAGAATTACTTTCTTTGTAGTAGTACTAAAGAGTTAATACAAAGAGGCCTGTAATAACTGTTCTGTCTTCCCAGACTCACAGGGCTTCTTGAATATTTGCTCTGGAGTAGGATTTCTGAAGTACTTCATAAAAGGCGTACAAATCCTCCATGATTTTCTAGATTAGATGGGGTTTCAGTGAATGGCATGCTCAGAGATTGATAACTCCAGCATGAGTTTAATATTAAATGAAATTTAAACATAGCAGTAGACTGTGATTAATGTTAGATTTGAAACAGGAAAGGAGAAATCTCTGAACCATTGTAAGTAGGAAAGATTTTTCTAAAGGATAATTTTACCTTCAGCTGTTGTTATATGAATAATTTCATTGTAATGACTCAAGTGTGGTGATTTCTTTCAGGTGGTTGTCTTTGCCATCTCAAGCAGAGCAAGCAGTGATGTCCCTGTCAAGCACAGCTTGCCCAATGTTGCTGACCCTGCGAGACCGCTTACTACAACTGGAACAGCAGCTCTGCCACTCGCTGTTCAAGATTTTCTGGCAAATGCTTGCGGAGAAAGTGGACATATACATCTATCAGGAAGTAGGTATCAGCAAAATGTGAGCTCTGCAGTGCAGGTGGGTGTCAGTGGCTGCTTTAAACAGTGGACACACCTCTCTGTTTGCAGATAATTATGGCAAATCATTTCAATGAAGGAGGAGCAGCCCAACTCCAATTTGACATGAGTAGGAATCTGTTCCCTTTATTTGCACACTACTGCAAGAGGCCAGAAAACTACTTCAAGCAGTAAGTAGGCAAACTTTTGATCCCTTGCTATTTCAAAAGTGCATATGCAGATGAATATACATTCTATGTATCGCCAAGAGTTTTTCAGTTAGATTTGATCCATGCTTAAAATGTGTGGACCATTTGGGCTTCCAGTGTTTACAACCAGGAAAGTTTTGATTCTGCGCCATGTACTCAGGCAGCAGCGGGCTGTGGCATGTGGTATTCTGTGCAGTCAGGATGTCCAGATAAATTAACATATGGAAGGAATATAAATATCACAGACTTCTGAAACTGAGGCCCAAGAAACTACTCAAAGATGTAATTACAACACTAAACTTTATTGGTAGAAGAAAGACTACTTTAAACTACAGTCCTCCTCAGAATTGCATAGCAGTCTGGTTGCTTTCATTGATGAGAAGCTGCTGCTGTCTTTGTGGATAAACATTTTTAGATAGCACTCAGTCTTTCAGAGTCCAGTGCTAAACTTCTGGGCTAATTGGGGCAGAAATTGTAGTGTTTTCAAATCACTATGGAGCATGGCATTCAGTCTTTAACACTTGGAAGACAAAGATTCCATATTGGCATTTTTAATTGTAACATTCACAAAGCATCTTCAGGTTTAAGTTCTTCTCAAGCACATCACCTTCATAAAGGTAGTTGGTACATATTATTCCCAGCATAAGAGGAAACAGATGCTCAAAGGAACCATAAAAAAGTAATGCACAATGGGTATAATGGCTCTGTCACATTTAGATTAGAAATAGTGTGACAAAGACGGGATCTGTTTGCTCCCTGATGATATTAATTAGGGAAAATGTTCAGATTCCAGCAACTGTCTGTTAAACTGTGCTCTTAAAATATACTAAGAAGGTGCTAATTATTTTAGGGGAAATTGCAGATAGGGAAAGATAGACAGGTTAAGTGTTAAATTCTATTCTCTATTTGCAATGCTGGTGGAAGAAAGTCAAAAGCCATGCAGACAACTAGGAGGCAAACCACTGATGCTTAGGAAATACACATACATAAGGGGAAAGGCTTAGACAGTGCGAACAAGTACGCTGTTTGCCTTGATCTAAGCCATACTTTTCAGTTCAGTACTTTTGAGCCTTTTCAGAAGTCCATGGGGATGTTTTTATTAATCATTGTGTGCACAGAATAAAGCGTATTTCATGGGTGCTTCTTGTATTAATCCATATAACTTCTTTTTTTGCTAGTATAAAAGAAGCTTGCATTATCCTGAACCTGAACGTTGGTTCTGCCTTACTTCTGAAGGATGTACTGCAGTCAGCTGCAGACAATGAGACATTCAAGCCAAACCAGCCCTCTGCAATAGCAGCACTAAATGAACTTGGAGTTTACAAATTAGCACAAGAAGATGTTGAGATTCTTCTCAACTTGAGAGCTAGTTGGCCAAACACAGGAAAATAAAGACTTCTTCGGCAATGGTTAATAGCTTGGTCTGCGTTGCTCATTTCAAACAAAAGCAAAACAAGTATGTTGTAATACGCTTCTTGTTTTTAAAATGCTGTATGCTGACTGGTTTCATCTCATGCCTTGTTGTATTCAGCTTTAAAAACACTTCAGAATGGGATTGCCTTGGTTTCCGACTGCACAGATCTTTTCTACAGCCACTTTGCCAGTGCATTTGGAAGCTAAAACTGGCTTCATCTCAAAGGAGTATGTCTGCCCTGCCAAAGCATGTGCTGTAAATACACCTGTGTATGAATGATATGGACAGCTCTTCCCTGTGAACTGATCTACCTTCACTTGAACAGTTTTACATCTCTACAGCCCAGGTGATGGGTGTTCTGTATTAAAATGTGTATAAACTTGAACAGAGAAGGTAGGAACAAAGGACTGTGTCAATGGGTTGTCTTTATTCATCCTAATTATTTTTTTTACAAGTTTCTCCCTAAAAATTACATAAATATGGTGGTATATTAAGAAAAGCAGTTCTCAAACACCACCCCTCCACTAGGTGGTAATCATAAACAAGTTCTTGTCATTGGTCCTTCTCAGGGCAGGATGAGAAAAAGAGGGTACTGCTTAAATCAGCTCTCCATTGCTGCCAAACGAGGAAAGAATTGGGCATAATGCCTTTTTTAATACACATAGCAGACTGAAGCTAAAGCACAGCCCAGCTCTCCAGCATCCTTTTCTTCCTAAGACAGAAAAAAAGTGAATTGTAGTCACATAAGGCTGAGGATTATTAGTTTGATTCCATTTGGAGATTGCAACAGTTACCAAGAAATTGCTCCTAGAACCATGCCTTGACATGAGAAATGGTAACTCCGAGCTTGTTTCTCCTACAGCTGTGGCACCACCTCTGCAACACTGCTTTGCTGTTTCACATTTCTAAATCAGGATTTGACCCCCTGGGCCACCTGATGGCGTCTGTCTGACCTGAGGGGCAGGCGAGTGAGAGGTCTGTGTTGAGGGAACTGTAGAGCAGGGTTTGGGTCACAGCAGCCCAAGTGAGGTTGGTCACTGACTGACCCCTTTAATCCTTGCAACACAAGTCCTTTAATTACACAATTTTATGAAGATGAATCTCAGTAAACTATCCCCTGTGCATAACCCCCACCCAGAGGAGCCCTTCCAGTTAAACTTACACTTCCTGCGTGAATACATCCAGTGTGATAATTGCATCGTCTTCAATCTGTAGATCCTCAGTGGTCAGTCCCAAAGTTTTAAGAGCTAGAGTTAAGAGAATTTCCTAATTAATCTCAAAGACTCACCTAACAGCTTGAAGCGACCTAGGTATAATAAAGGGTAAACGGGTATCTTAAAAATAGGTAACTTTGCTAAGGTTCAGGTTGCACATACACAGATACATGTAACATACACCTGTGAATAGCTTTGAAACTCTGTTAGCGATTCAGCACAGATAGACACAGTTACTCCGTACGTGTGGCAGCTCCAGCCTGACGCACCTTCCCTGTACTGCGCTGCCGTTATGTGGCCTTGTCCCACCACATCCAGCAAGCCGAACATGGCGACCACGTTGTCCTCGTCCATGAGGTTCGGGTACTCGCCTTCGGCTCTCCGCCCGGCTTTCACCTTTTCCAGCGCCTGGATCAGGAACTCGCGCGGCCTGTCTGCAAAGAACCAACACTGCTCACGGCCACGGCTCCCTCAGCCCTTCTCCCGAAGGCCTCGAGCCCCCTCCCTGTACCCGCATCCCCCCGCGGCTCCCACCGGGCCGGTGGTAGAGCACGAGCGCGCTGAGGCGGTGCAGCAGCGCGGGGATCCGGTGCCGCTGCAGGTAATCGCGGCCCTGCCGCTCGCCCGCCGCCATGCCGCGTTGCTGGGACACCGCGGCCGTTAGCCCGCCCCGCCCCGGGCTGCCTGAGGCGAGGGGAGGTGAGGGCGGGAGCACACGGAGGAGCGGGCAACCAGGAACCGGAGCTGCGGCTCGGCTGGCGGGACGTGAGGTGAGGCCCTGGGGTCACAGCGCTGCTGACTGCGCAGCCCCCTCCCGAGGGTGGGAAGTGGGAAGCAGAAAGTTAACAGGCACAGGTATCAGCACCGGGACAGCAAAGCACCGCTCCCGGCGCGTTACCGCACAGGGAAGTGGATCGCACGCTGTTGTTTTTAACGTCTATGCGAGTCCCCTCGCCTTCAGCCACATTTCCCTCCACGGGCGGTGATGCACGCTACAGCCTCTGCTTCCACCCATCCACCGCCCGCTGCCTGGGCTCCCTTGCGAAGGGGGGGCATGGTTAACCCCAGCACACGAGGGAGGACAGCGAAATGCTCAGCTGCCACCTCGTGATTGTGGGTGCTCAGTGGAGACATAGAACGATAGAATCGTGGAACGGTTTGGGCTGGAAGGGACCAGACAGCTCATCCGGTTCCAAGCCCTGCCACGGGCAGGGGCACCTTCCCCTAGGTCAGCTTGCTCCAAGCTCCGTCATGAACACTGGTATGACAACGCAAACCCACTCACTAGCAACTCAGAAAGGTTGTATTGAACAGATATTGAGACCTGCAGCACAGCCTGATGAAGGAACACCAAAGAACATCCTGTGGTGCTACCCCGTGTGAGCAGGAGAAAGACAATTGTGTCCCAGTAAAAAATAAATCGAGCAACTCTACAAAGACATCACCATCTGCCACCAAATAAAAATTGACAATGATAAATGAGCACATAGTAAGAAAAGTGATATTCCTGTGGAGTCTCGCACTACGTGTACTGAGCTATTTGCCAAAACTAAAATACCACAAGACATTAATAGAATTCACCTTTTCTGATTCCTTAGAGAAAGTGTGGGAGAAAGGCAGCATCCAACACCGCAGAGGCTGCGCAGCCATGCTCTGCTATGCCCTGTAGTGGTTTAAACTGATTAACTGTTTCCAGCCTTAATTAGTGCTGGAGGAACCGTAGGTTTGTGAATTACCTCACTTGACAGCTAGCTGGCAGTGATGGAAACCTGCTTGTCCCAAGGAATGCAATTCATAGTTACTGCACCCATCCCTGTGCTTGCCTTTTCTATGCCTTCCAATAGGATTTGCAAAGTTTTTGTCCTAAAGAGTGATGGAGAAAGTGCAGATTGAAGTGTGGAGAAGAAACTAAAGCTTGAGCTGGGCAGAGAGGAGGAATAGGGACATGGTAAATACTTTGAAGAAACTGGGAACCTAAGGGTGGGAAGAGAGACAGGAAAAGGAAGAAGCAAGTGAAAGACTGGTAGGGAGGCAGTGTTTGGGACAGGGAAAACAGCATCTGGCAAAGGAAGGTTCTCCTTTAGTGCTCAGCAAAGATAACCAGTATGAAATGCATACGTTGAAGGCTGGAATTCTATGAAGACAGGAATTGCTGATTGAGGTGTGTTTCTGTGAGGAATGGTTCAAAAGAGTCACTAAGAGCAAACCCCAGTTTAATTTACAACTAGGAAGGGTATTTAAAAAAAAAATCTGTTTTGCTAAGAAATCCCAATTTATTTCCTTGAAAAAATATTCTGGGAATGAACCATGTATTTATTATCTGCATCTGGCTCCATCCTTCTACAATCACTCATCTTGTAGCTGAAGACAGCACTCAGACTCTTTTCCCCTCCTTAATGTTCTTAAGCATATCCTTCTATATTGTATGCTTCAGCTCCCGATTGGTGTCACTCCCTAGCCTCACTCCTGTGTGCTGCACCTTGTACCATGAGTCCCCAAACTGGCCTCAGTTGTGCAGGTGCAGGCTCACAAGGGACAGGAGAAGCAGGTGACAATGAGCTCCTCTGACTGCTGCCCACATCCTCACTGTTGTGCAAGGCTGTGGTGTCAGCACTGTGAGGGACTCCTTTCTGACTCATGTTGAGCTCATCACCTCTTCCTGCAGTCACTTGGTGACATGAGGCTGTGCCTCCCGCCCAGGTGTAGGACACTGCATTTGTCTCTTGATGAGCAGTGAGGCTCCTGTCAACCCCATTTTCCAGCCTGTTGAGCTCCCTGAAGGACAGCCCTGCCCCTACTGTATCTATCACCCCTATTTGTTGTTATTCATGAGTTAGCAAACCATCCCAGTATCCAGGATGGCAGTGAAACCCTTCAGTGTTATCTGGCCCAGTATTAACCCCTGAGGCATGTCAGTGGTAACAACCAACCACCTGGACTTCAAAGAGGTCACCTCAGCCCTCCAGGCCCTGCTGGGGAGCTGGGTTTCCACCCACCTCACAGTCCATGCTGTGGATCCGTATCTCTCCAATTTACTGTAAGAAAACAAAAGCAGATGGTGCCAAAGCCTTGCTAAGCTTTGTTGCAAAGCGAACACTGCTCTCTGATCAGTACCTGGAGCCAGTTGTCTCATCACAGGCAGCCAGCAGGTCAGACATAGCTTCCTCTTGCTAAATTCACATTGTCTGGACATGGCTTCTTGGAGAGTTTGTTCCATAACATGCCTGGGATTGAGGTTGGGTTGAGCAGCTCCCTGGATCTGTCCTGAAAATGGCCATTGCCTTTGCCTTTTCCCAATCCTTAGAAACCCTGTTCCCTGTGATCTTTCAAGGGCAATTGCAGCCTTGCAGTGATAGCGGCCTGCAGCCTTGAATCAAGCCTAGCTTTCCGCACAGATTGGTGTGGATCCAGAGTAAGTAGTCCTTAGCACAGGCTTCCTCTTATGTGGGTAGCCCTCAGTCCCTAGCCTCTGCCCAAGGATCTGAGCACAGACCTTTCCAGTTAAAGCCTGAAGCAAAGGCAGCACTGAGTGGTACCTCAGTTGTTTCCATGTCCTTTGTCACTTGGCACACATTTTACTTAGCCTTCCTTCCACATCAAGCAAGGTACAGTGTCCTTCATATCCCTCACTAATTCCAGCTCCAGGTGAGCTTTGGCTTTCCTAGTTCTGCTACAGCATGCCTAGGCAGCGTTTCTGTATTCCTCTGGTGCAGCCCACCCCTGCTTTCACTGTCTGTATTCTTGTCTTTTGGATTTGATGTCAGTCGGGGGCTCCCCATTCAGCCATGCTGACCTTCTCCCATGTCTGCTCAACTTCCTGCATGTTGGAATGGACTGTTCTTGTGCTTCAGCTGGCTCCCTTGAGCCTTTTAGGGCAGTCTTCTGTGGGATTCTGCCAATAAAATGTCTTCAGAAGACAAAGTTTGCTCCTCTGAATCCCAGGATCACAATTCAACTTCCTCACTTCCTTCAGAGCCTTCAGCTTTGCTTTCTCTCAGTCACTGCTGCCAAGGCTGCCACCAGTGTCAGTGTTCCCAGCCAGCCCTTCCTCACATGTGAGCAGCATGTCTAGCAGAGCTCCACTCAGCTTGTGCAGCACTTCTGTCAAGAGGCTGTCCTTGGTGTACTACAGAGGTAGCCTGGATCACTTGTGTCTCCACTGTGGCACCAGCCCAGCCCACAAGAACAAGAGCCTGCAGTGGTAGGGCTAAGCTGGGAGTGGCTTTTTCTTTTTACTTCAGTCAACTGCAAAATGAAGGCTAAACCTGCCACCAAAAATCACACATGGGAAAAATGAAATGACAGGAAGTAGAAAAGTTCCAAGTCAGAGGTTACAAAAATGCTAGTTTAGCATCAGGAAACGTTGCTCTTACAGAATCAGTCACTTCCCAGTTGTCCTAAAACATGAGGCATTTTTATCCTAGAACCATGGTGGGACTCTTGCAGAAGGCAAAGGAATAAGAAGCTGCTTTGCAGGAGCAATTTTGTTTAAATGTGGCTCTGAGCCTATAGCTGTTAAAATCACAGATACTGTTATTCTAGCAGTGTCTGTAGAGCGAGTTCACACCACACAGGGTGGTGGTGATCAGAGATCCATCTCCATTGCCTTAGTTTCTCTGACCACCCCCAGTCCAAAGAGAGACACTGGGCATGCAGTTAGTTAAAAAGCAAAAGTAAGTGTGGGTTATGTGTCTCCAAAGGCTCATGTTACTGATCAGTAGCCTCAATCTTTTCCTGTTTTTGACCGTAACTCCACATGTCTTTTTTAATGGTAGCACTGTTAGTGCCGTGTAAAAGCAGTTACCAGAAAGAGGTCTTGGAGCACTTCCTGATGCCTGCATTGATTGCAAACATGCACTTGGCTTGGTCTAGGTTAAGGGCACAAATGAGGCATTTGAAAGTTTTTCTTCAGAAGCATCCACGCTCAGGGTGAAGCTGCAGGTCTTGGAAGTCTCTGCAAAATAACATGAGTGAAAATCAGCTTTCGGCACCTTTTTGGTGTCTCCTTGGCAATGCAGCTAGTTCAGTGTGCAGGTATTACTGCTCAGGCTTTGTGGTCCGAACACAACTCCTAGAGAGAATTAACAAGGAAGAAGTAACTCAAGGCAAGTTTAAAAAAAACCCCATAAGCACCCCCCCGCAACCCAACCAAGAAGCCCCAAAACACAAGAAAACCCCTCCCCCCAACTGATTGGATGGTCAAAAATAAAGAAAAAGGAAAACAAATAGTTGCAGTTCAGGAGTGGAGCTGTTCACAAGGGGAAGCTTCTGGCATAGGCTGTGCAGAGTACCTTCAGAACTAAGGCAACAGGCCTCTATATTGTGTATCTGCGGTAGGAAAGGCTAGAAGGTTGGGTATGAGCGATCCTTTTCCAGTGACCTGTCTGCTTACCCATGACACAGCTCTCCAAATCAGCACTAAGTTTGCCACTGGGAAGGGATGATGGTGTCTTTTCTGCAGTCATGGTTACTTACCCTGTCACCACTTCCTCCTCTGCCTCAGCAAGGCTCAGGCTGCAGATCAGCTGACAGACATGGGACTTGCAGGGTTTTGCTCATGAGTTCATCGTGGCCACTCACTGTATTTACACCAATGGGCCTTTACACCTGTAGCATTCTGTAAATACCCTTTGTTCATACTAGACAACTGATCTGAAAAACTAGTCGGTCCCTTGTGGTGTCACATAAACCACGTTACTAACTGCTCCAAGTTAATCAAACCTGGATTCAATTCCATCTTTCAGGCTTGGGAAGTCTGCAAAGGGACAGCTGAGTGTTGTGCATCATCTCAAATCCCTACTGGTGCCTCACCCACAAATCAAGTTCTCCTGCATCCTGACTGTTATTTCTCTCTAAAGAGTGGAAGCTTCCCTAAAGCTTCCCTTCTCCCTTCTGTGGGGAGAGCAAATGACAGACCAGATCTCAATATCTCTGCAGGTTAGCCATAAACAACTGAAAACCATACACAGAAGAATACAGCCCTTGTCACTTGTGATGCATTACAAATGAGAACGACAGTATCCATACCATCTACCATGGATTCTCCAGCCAAGAGCCAAACAGGGACCTGCTGCTGAATTGTAACAGCTTTGTCTTTCTTCTACATCAGCAAGTACCTCTTAAAGGAGGTCTGTACTTGTTATGGGTAGTAGCTCTTAAGAGGTACTAAAGGAGCAAACCAGCATAAAAAATTGCATGAAATAAACCGTCTTGTGTTCTGAAATATGAATCCATTGCATGAATCTCTTCCAAATATTTCTGGAATCAGTATTTGGCATTTCTTCCAGTTGTGAATCCTGACAGATCTGGAAGAGTAAAACAGATACTGGGCGCAAACAGCAATGACTTTCTGCTAAAATAAATAGTTCTGTGGTAAAACCAGAAGCACAAAACCTAGAGTGCGACAAATAAAAAGTCACAGTGTGTTCTGCTTCCCTCTGAAACTGGTGGCATTTAGGGCATGTGGGATAATACAAGCAAAAAAGTAAAGAGCACTGCTACAAGCAAAACACTTGTATAACCAAAAAAGGGCGGGGAAAACCAACTCCAAATAGGGAACAGCTTGTGAATCATCCTAACAAACCTGCAAGTGCTCAAGAATTACTCTGATTCCTACTTGGAAAACAATTTCAGTGGTCTTCAGCCTTTGCTGGTCATGGGCAAGCGACTCTTAACTCACAGCTGCACTATTCCATTGTCTAAACTGTTGCTTCAATTTTCTGCTAGAAATAGCAAAGCAGCTTACAAACAGAATGCCACTCCTCATGGGACCTCTCTATCAGGTGTAACTTCAGTACCTGCTGTTGCTCCAGGATGTTGGGGTTTTCTGTACTGGAAAAGATAAACTCAATATTAACAAAAGTTTTCAAACTATAGGCAGCGCAGACAAAGGCACGGATTGGACAGGAAGTTCAGGATTAACTTCTGTGACAGGCATCAGAACATGCAAGGCATCACACAAAAAGCTTTACCTAGAAGGTGAAGCTCCCTCCTCTGAAGACTGTTCCCTGTACTGCAGGCTCAGCTTTCCACCTCCCCTGCCAGTTCTCAGTGTATGTGTATAAAAATGCAGCTTGCAGTCCAAATGTCTTGATTTTAAAACAGATCATACCTTAGTTGTGAGCATCTTCCCTGCAGGAACATGGAACTCTGTATCTTCCCCAGATATGCAGGAGAGGTTTGCTGTGAGAGAAAGAACTGCAGTCCTCTCTGCAGAGCTGACAAGCCAATGGGCAATTTGAGTCTCATTGATCTGTAACTGGAACAGGCTTTACACAGAACAGGAATCTTAACGCCTAGATAAAAGTTGCATTCTTGGTATCAACAATGATAAAAATGCTTTTACATCTGTACAGCTCATAAAGTGAGAATTCCTAACTAGCGGCTGTAGCCAAGTTCATTTACACTGATAAAGAACGAGAAAACGCATTCAGCTAAGCAAAGGAATTGAAAAATGATTTATCAGTGCAAAGCCCTCAGCAGCTGATCGCCACCCATGTCCTGGCACGTAAATACAGACATATTGGAGGCAGCAATGCCAGAAATAATCCACAGCAATTCAGCCCTGTACAGAGCTGGGCAGATCTTTGTGCTACCAGTCAAGTTCTCAGCGCTGGCTATTGGCACAGCGTATTTCAGCACATTATACACGCCATTGTCACTCTGCACAGGTGAATAACGACAAACACGTCTGTTTCTTACAAACATATAAATTATTTTATTTACAAAGCCATGTTACAAAAAAAAAAACAAAAAAAAAAAAAAAAAAAAAAAAAAAAAAAAAAAAGAAAGCAAAAACCAAAAAATACAATCGCTCACTAGAGAATATCTCCAGGCCCGGTGCTGAACCATGGCAGTATCAATCAGATACGTTTGTTCTGGTTTTCCTCTTTTAAACTGTAAGCCATAGAATTTACTATTTACACCTACTTTAGACATTTATTCTGCTTACAATTATCACAAGCATGGAATGAATTCTATTTGATACTGCTAATACATAAAGGTGCAGGACAAAGAATGAAAATACTTAGTGTTACAAAATATGGATTGTAGAAAAGAAATTGGCTGTACAAGTTATGGCATTTTTTTTTAATCTTAGAATGATTGGACATGCTTTCTTCAAAAGTCCTCTGGAAAAGGTTCTAAAATCTGTAGTAGGAAAGCACAATATAGCAGGTGCAAATTCATTTCTGTGCAACAACAGTTATTTAATATATCCCATGACTGACCAGCTATGCAAAACCCACAGAGTTTTGTTAAAGTGCCATGGGTCAACAGCATAACAAAATATAAGGTGTAAATAGAAAAATTTCTTTTTTTCTTCTTTTTCTTAAAACAATAGTTCACTGAGAATCAGCAATAATAGAATATGCTGTATAAACTATTCTCTACAAAGGTCGATCAGCACTATGTACAATTGTTACATCGATACAAAAGAAGGCATACAAGTTATCCAAGTCGCTTTTTATGGCTGACGGGCCTATGCATTGCGAATGTGTAACAACCAAAGCTTCTGAGCCTCTATTGCTGGAAACAAATCACACGATTTTCAGGCAAATGGGGAAGAAAAAGAACTACCGAGTGAATGCTACGCTATGAATGCATTATAGGCTGGTCCAGTTTGTCTTCGGGTTTTTTTTTTTTTCCAATGTTTACTTCCATTTCACTTTCCAGGCAGAAATTTTTGATCCATAGAATTAAATGACTCTCTGATGCTGAAAGAACACCGTGGGGTTTTACTTCACACTTAACTCTCCTGAAATGCTGTCAGGCGTAAGCCAGTTGAACAAACATTTAAGCAGCATTCAAAGGACAGGCTCCATTTTCCAGCTTTCCAATTAAAAGATGCATGGATAGAGCTAAAGCTTCCTAAAATCTACAAAATAGCTCCTTCAGTCATTGATTAGCATTATTTCTCAGAAGCAACCACTGAATCTCACAACCACTGTTCTCCCTCCATGACTAGAAATAGCAGTTCATTGATTGCAGAGGATGACTTTGTGACTGAGATTTTTAAACTCCTGCAGTTTTACAACTCAAAATAAATTAAAGGAAAGAAAGAAAACAATCCACACAGCACTGCTCCTACAACTGAACGAGACAAAAATTGTGCAAAAATAACCAAGATATGTACACATTTTTTTTTTCCGTCTGAAGAAATGTACAATAAAAACATAATTCAAAGAACATCTTAAAAATATAAACATTGCTTCAACTCTCCTAAGTTTCATACTGTTTCTGAAACTATGGCGGTCAGTTCGCTCTGAAGTATAGCAAAACATAAATTATTACAAAATTAACACTATAAAAATTTATTTTAAGAATATTTCTAAACTTTTTTCAAAGGGTCCGACCTTGTTTAGAATTGCTTCAACTTTTTTTTAGCCTTAAAATTTGCCTTAAGCCTTCTTTTTTAAAAAAAGAAAGTAGTAATAATCTCCCTATTTGCCGTCTCTTGCCGG